>JAJAQA010000011.1:5253011-5303011 GCA_021464565.1 Rutilus rutilus
ATGGGATGCAGTGGTGTAAAGCATGGGATGCAGTGGTGTAAAGCGTGGGATGCAGTGGTGTAAAGCGTGGGATGAAGTGGTGTAAATGTGGGATGCAGTGGTGTAAAGCATGGGATGCAGTGGAGTAAAGCGTGGGATTCAGTGGTGTAAAGTGTCAGATGCAGTGGTGTAAAGCGTGGGATGCAGTGGTGTAAAGCATGGGATGCAGTAGTGTAAAGCGTGGGATGCAGTGGAGTAAAGCGTGGGATTCAGTGGTGTAAAGTGTCAGATGCAGTAGTGTAAAGCATGGGATTGCAGTGGTTAAAGCGTGGGATGCAGTGGTGTAAAGTGTCAGATGCAGTGGTGTAAAGCATGGGATGCAGTGGTGTAAAGTGTCAAATGCAGTGGTGTAGATGCAGTGGTGTAAAGCATGGGATGCAGTGGAGTAAAGCGTGGGATGCAGTGGTGTAAAGTGTCGGATGCAGTGGTGTAAAGCATGGGATGCAGTGGTGTAAAGCATGGGATGCAGTGGTGTAAAGCGTCGGATGCAGTGGTGTAAAGTGTCAGATGCAGTGGTGTAAAGTGTCGGATGCAGTGGTGTAAAGTGTCAGATGCAGTGGTGTAAAGTGTCGGATGCAGTGGTGTAAAGCATGGGATGCAGTGGTGTAAAGCATGGGATTGCAGTGGTTAAAGCGTGGGATGCAGTGGTGTAAAGTGTCAGATGCAGTGGTGTAAAGCATGGGATGCAGTGGTGTAAAGTGTCAAATGCAGTGGTGTAGATGCAGTGGTGTAAAGCATGGGATGCAGTGGAGTAAAGCGTGGGATGCAGTGGTGTAAAGTGTCGGATGCAGTGGTGTAAAGCATGGGATGCAGTGGTGTAAAGCATGGGATGCAGTGGTGTAAAGCGTCGGATGCAGTGGTGTAAAGCATGGGATGCAGTGGTGTAAAGCGTGGGATGCAGTGGTGTAAAGCGTGGGATGAAGTGGTGTAAATGTGGGATGCAGTGGTGTAAAGTGGTGTAAAGTGTCAGATGCAGTGGTGTAAAGCGTGGGATGCAGTGGTGTAAAGCGTCAGATGCAGTGGTGTAAAGCGTGGGATGCAGTGGTGTAAAGCGTCAGATGCAGTGGTGTAAAGCGTGGGATGCAGTGGTGTAAAGCGTGGGATGCAGTGGTGTAAAGCGTGGGATGCAGTGGTGTAAAGTGTCAGATGCAGTGGTGTAAAGTGGTGTAAAGTGTCAGATGCAGTGGTGTAAAGTGTCAGATGCAGTGGTGTAAAGCGTGGGATGCAGTGGTGTAAAGCGTCAGATGCAGTGGTGTAAAGCGTGGGATGCAGTGGTGTAAAGCGTGGGATGCAGTGGTGTAAAGTGTCAGATGCAGTGGTGTAAAGTGTCAAATGCAGTGGAGACGTGTTCTCTGGAGTGACGAATCACGCTTCTCTGTCTGGCAATCCGATGGACGAGTCTGGGTTTGGCGGTTGCCAGGAGAACGGTTCTTGCCTGACTACATTGTGCCAAGTATAAAGTTTGGTGGAGGGGGGATTATGGTGTGGGATTGTTTTTCAGGGCTTGGCCCCTTAGTTCCAGTGAAAGGAACTCTTAATGCTTCCGCATACCAAGACATTTTGGACAATTTTATGCTCCCAACCTTATGGGAACAGTTTGGGGATGTTCCTGTTCCAGCATGACTGCGCACCAGTGCACAAAGCAAGGTCCATAAAGACATGGATGAGCGAGTTTGGTGTGGAGGAACTTGACTGGGATGTCATTAAAGTTCATGTGCATGTAAAGGCAGATGTCCAATAACTTTTTGCAATATAGTGTGTGAAAGAGCAACCTTTGATCAATTATATGTTCCTCTGGGTCCACATATACATTATTGGTTATGATGAATCTTAGATATCCACATACTGTTTTTCACCTACTATATAGTATGGAAGTATGTGTTTCGGATGCAGTCCCAGTCTGTCAGTAACGCTCTGTTTAGTTCTTGTCTCTATGAAGCCCCTCCTTCTGAAAAGCACACTGTGTCTGATTGGTCGGCTGGATCAGTGTGTTGTGATTGGTCGAGCGCTTTGAGTGTGTTTGGGAAATGTCCCGCCCCTTACCATAACCGCCAGTTTAACACACTACTAACTAACTCAACTAGGCCCCGCCCCTTTATTCTGCATATGAATTATTTAAATGAGGAATATTGTGATGTGTTCGTCAACTCAAGATTACAATTACAACAGGGATTTCTAGCTCTGACCGCACAAATATGACCCAATGACCCCAAATTCCTTCTAGGTTAACATGACCAGGTCACTGTGAAGAATCTGGTGCCATTTTAATACAGGAGATTATTTAGCCTGCAGTTGTGTTTTATACCCGACAGCACAAGCACAGTAAGGAGGCCCTAAAACGCTGCACACATCCAGTATCTATTGCTGCGTGCGTTGAATTACAAACAAGCGATGCAGTATGTGCCCTCATCTGTCTCTGCCTAGGGGTTAACCCCTGCTAACGGCTTATGTATTACTCTGGTCATATATCACACTGACAGGTTAACAGTCAGCGCTCCAGACGACTGCTACACACAGCATCCGTGTGGAAGGAACGCATAAATCCATATGGAAAAGATCTGGCACACAGAATCACTGCATCATGCCAATTTAACAGTGAATCTTTGGTTTACACTGGATGGTTTCAAAATGCTGCCCTAATACCCTGGTGGGAAAAAATGACTAATTAGTCAGTATACTTCAAGTGTGTTAATGATTAGTTAACTTGAAGTGTTCTAATTTTGTACTAAGTATATTTTAGTTGTAATTAAATTGTAGTAAAGCGTAACTTTAAGTGTATTTAGTGTGCTTTTGTGTGCTAAATTGGAACAACTTCAAGTATACTTAGTATACTTTTAGAAAATGCCTGTGTAGGGACTAATTACATGCTTGAGTTTGGATATTAAAGTGTACTTTATTTGTGTTACAAGTACATTACAAATTCATTACGAGTGTCTTCGAAACACAAGCAATATACCATAAGTATTATATTTGAGTAAAAAGTATATGCTCAGTAATACCTTTGGCTTAATCCAAATACTACAAATTGCACACTTTGTCTTCAATAACAAATGCACATTAATAAACAAATATTTCTTAGCTATACTTATAGGTATAGCTATACAATATCCTATTGTCTACTTTAATGTATTTTGAAAGTATACTTTCAATGCATTGTTACAATGATAATGTTCAGAACACAGCTAAGTGCAAATAAATACACTTTATTAAAATAAACAGAATTTTCACCAAGTAGATTTTTCTAAAATATATTTTTCAAAAATATAATAGTGTGTTAAAAGTTGTATTGTGAAAATAGGTAAAAGCATGATGCTAATATACATTTAACATATTTAAAGATAGTAAAAAATGTTGTTAGTATGTGCAATGTACTTAATTTTTTTTCACTTGGGTATCTCTAAGCCCCGTGTAAGCTTGCTATCAGACACCTTCCAAATGTCTCAGATTCTCATTCCTCGGTGCCGTCCAGCTGTGTCTGTGGGCCGCTTTTTGGCAGAAAATGCGTTTGCACAAGTCCAACACCCTCACAAATGTTTTTGTGTGCAGTGGAGAGTTGAAGCCAGGCCCATTGAGTTTTTTCGTCTGTGTCATCCTCACATCTGGGGAGAGTAAATGAGAAACGCTGCGGATGAGAAGTGACCGCTCACACTGTGAGCCGCTTAATGCTTGTCATAAATCTTTTGGAGTCAGCGTGTCGGCATCTCAATCTTTCGCTTTCAAAGTGAGCAAACCATTTGAAGACAGATCACATTTAAACCACACAACTTGACGTGTTTAGCAAGATGCCGAGTGTTTCTGGATCATTTAGCAGAGAGTTGCATCAGCTGGGTTTAATTGGTGCATGCCAAGAAACATGATATAGGCCTATATAACAAAAATGCCTTCAAATGTATACACTGGGTTTTCTGTCAGGACTCAAGACTTCGTTCTTATAGTAGGGTAGAGTGGGGGAAAACGCCCCCCTTAAGGAAAATGTGACATTACAGTGAAACAAAACATAAATGTGACTAGAATTGCCATCCCGGTTTTGAGTGACTATGGCAGGAGTTATTCACCAAATATTAAAATTGCTCAGCCTTCATAATTAATTAGTATTTTGACTGAAAATATTTTTGTACAAAGGGGGCGTTTTGCCCCAGCGGTGGGGTAAAACGCCCCCCAAGGTGGGGTAAAATGCCCCCTTTCTTACCAACCAGTTTGCTTCATAGATCAACAGCAAAATTAACAGACAATAGTTTTTAATCTCTAAAGGTAAAAGGCAAGTAATGTATCAACATGTATATATATTAATATTTATTTCAGCAATGTTCAAAATAGGCAAAATTAACTACCTTCCATCAGTAAGCTAACTTTGCTAGCAAGCTAACTAGTAAATGCTCACTTGAGATAATTTTGTCATGTTTTGTTAAAATATTTTTATTTTACCACCTAGTTATACTGCATTAAGTGTAAAACAAAGGATTTGATAGACAGAAATATTTTATTATAGTAATTATGATAGAGAAACTATGCCCCCAGGGGGGGCGTTTTACCCCTCAGCGTAGGGGGCGTTTTACCCCACAAGCTATGAGTTTTTAAAAAAAATGTTTAATTTTTAAAATATAATTATATTCCTTATAAATAATATATGATCTCAAACTACAGACTTCACTATTCATCTATCATACATCACTGCGATATCCTGCAGAACAATATTCTCTTAAACACTTATTTACTAATATCTGAAAATTATAGCATTTACCATGTAATCCTCTTCTCTTCAAATGTGTCGCTGGTGTCAGCTTCTCCGTAGAGATTTGTATATCCCCGTTATCAACGTAGTGCATAGCAACAGTAAAAATGTATCGAGACTACTTTTAGTGGTTATTTTGGGAAAAACAGGTGGGGGGCGTTTTACCCCAGGGGGGCGTTTTCCCCCACTCTACCCTAACAGTGCAGAGATATTTTCTCCCTGTCATGTCATATGCAGATATCACAGACATGATGAAGGACGTTTTGGTTTTTATCTCTTCTTAATTTCCCTTTGGCAGTTTCCATCGGCCATGATTGTTAATATCTCAGTTTGAATTATTCATCTGAAGCCTGTCTCGTTTTTCACAAAATTTTTACTGTAAGACTTTCATTAATAAATAGTTTAACTTGTAAAGTCCCCCTGTGGTGATAATCCAGCTTTTAATGTTTTAATGTGTCTATGTGGTGTTTTTAATCTGCTTTAAGACAAAGCATGTGTAAGTTCATAAGTCGACTCCATTGCTGAGTATTTCCTCCTTAAAACTGCAGTGAACCAAAGACAGTCTCAAACACACGCTTTGAAATCGCTGGTGTTTCTGACGTCACAAACTACCTTGTAACCAATCAGATCAACGTGTGATCGTCAACCAGTGGATCTCTGAGCTGAGTGAGTGAGTGGAGGCGGGGCTCATTTGCATATTAATAGAACCGCGCATACTAAATGAGGCAAGGGTGTCGAGTTACATTCAAGATATTTTAAGACATGAAGAAATTGAGTTTTAAGGAAAAACATTTAAATATGTCATTTTGGTGATCAAAGATGAGTTTTAAGGGATCAAATGATTGACTACAGGGGGACTTTAATACGCGACGTACGGTAGGTTTAATAATAGTTTGTTCATTTGCAGCAGCTTTAACACAGTCCTTTAATTGAACCAGTACCTATTACCTTTACTATACTCCTGCACTGTAGGTTATATAAAGTGATCCCCTTCATGTTAGTATTACATATGACAGTCTAAAAATAGCAGCTTCTGTAGTTTGCTGTAGTTTTTGCAGAGGAATCAAACAGCAGAGACTCAGAACGTGCTCAAGCTAATAAATGCTTCACATTCTTATTCACTCAAACTCCGGGCCAGATTTACCAACAGCTTGCGCCAATGCAAACCCTCTTTTGGCGTTAAAAAAATACTGTCAGGATTTACTAACGACACGCAGTGCAAAATTAGCGCTGAAAAGGCGTGAACAGGGTTATTTTTGCAGCTGAACTTATTGCATATGTATGAGTTTTCCTTTCAGGAACAAAATGTATGTGAGTAGAGTATTTAAATGAATCATGCAAGGTGATTTACTAAGGTTTGCACTAGTGCAGGGCTACCTCTGCTCACCAAAGATATATCAAGCAGTCTTTTGTCCCTTTGTGCAGTCCATACATGACAGGTCACAGTTCACAGATATTTGAGGTTGATCAGCTCTGTGCTGATTTTGTTTCTTGAGTCTGACCATTCAGTCAGACAGTCCTGAACATGTTGATCACGTTGGCTTCCCATATGTTTTGGAAAACTGCGTCCCTACTTCTAACTGGTGGATTTTGTGGTATTCTGTGTGGTTTTCTTAATTTCCTCCTTGCTTGCACAAAACTCTTCATAGAGTTGGTCCGTACTCACTGTCTCTGTGATTTTGAGGGATCACCCCCTGCTCCAGATCCGTGAAGGAGAGCTCCTCATGGTGGCCCATTGGGTTCAGCTTCATCATCACATTTTCTGATGCGAAATCAAACCATTTGTCAATGTATGCAATGACTTCAGAAAGTCCTTTTGCTGCTTTGATCTCTGTGCTGACACTTGTTTGTCCCATAGACTGTAAAAAAAAAAATCGCATTTGTATATTAGATCTGTTTATTAAAGTGACAGCAGCGTAATATACAGAACCTACTGCAATAAATGCTGTCAATATGAAGCAAACAACAAAAGAAAAACAGAAAATCACTCACTGCTCTTGACTGAATAACTTTAGTAGCTTTAATAAGAATGGATTTCTTGAATGCTGCTGTTTTAAATGCTCTGTTGAGGAGATGAGCATGACGGACTGTGTACAGCTCACTGAGGGCGGAGTCTATGCTAACAGGGCGGAGTCCGTCAGCAGTGGTGGGCGGGGCCTGTTGCTGTGACGTCACACTGCTAGAATCTGCAAACGGCTTGTTCTGAGACACTGGGTGCTTTTCAAGATCCCTCCTCGTCTCCTCGCTCCTCCATCCTGTGACCCGGAAACCGATCGAGCACAGCCATCTTGAAGGACATCTCAGTTCTCCAATTGCACCGGCGAGGAGTCGAGGATCGAGGAGTGAGGAGGCTTCCTGAGGAGTCATGAGCGAGGATAATAATAATAATAAACTTTATTTTATATAGCGCCTTTAAAAGTAGCATCTCAAAGTGCTTTACATAAAAAATATGAAATTAAAAGGTACACATAACAGTGCAGGCAGTAAAAACCTAACCAAACAATTAAAATAACAAGTCGATAAAATAGCAAGCATAGTAATGACATGAATCACACAAACGCTACCCTAAAAAAGTAGGTTTTAAGGGACGATTTAAAAACACTAAGAGATTCTGCATTCCTAATCTCAGAGGGCGGGGAATTCCACAATTTAGGAGCCAAAGAAGAAAAAGCCCGATCACCCATAGTTTTAGAAGTTAGAGTTAGAAGACCAGCTTCAGAGGAGCGTAGAGCACGTGCAGGAGTGTAGGGGGTTAGAAGCTCACACAAATATTGAGGGGCCAGATTATTCAAGGCCTTATAAGTGAGCATGAGAATTTTAAAATCGATACGAAAACTAACAGGAAGCCAGTGCAATTTTTCCAGGACAGGTGTAACGTGCTCCCTTGCACTGGTCCTTGTCAGAATTCTAGCAGCTGAATTTTGTACCAACTGTAATTTGCTTAGGGTAGCTTTAGATACTCCAGCCAGCAAAGTAGAGTTCTCAACGGGCCTGAAAATAACAACCCGACCCGTGGCTTTTAAAGCCCGGACCCGATGTAACCCGACACATCAACATGAATTATCTGCCCGAACCCGGCCCGCGGCCCGACGCCGCGTCGGATTATTATCATGACCAGCAGACGGAAATTCAAATCAACCTTTAATGTTCACGCCTTTTAACAATACAAACAACTGAAACAATAAACTTTAAATATATAAATAGGCTGTAGTAGCGACGGTGAATTCACCTGAGGCAAGTTTACTTTTCACCAACTCCATCTTCTTCTCCAGGCTAAAGGCGTGCACGCAGCGGCGTCACGTCTGCCCCCGCCCCTCTCCGTGATGCGCTTGCACGCAGCAGCCAGACTTTCTTTACGGTGAACAGCAGCGATGATTAATAAATGTTTTGTTTTTTTCACTGACTGGAAAAGATTAAGCCCGAGGTCCGACCCGACCCGAGTCATTTGATTATATTTTCGACCCGAACCCGTGGGTCCCGTCGGGTTTGTCGGGCCGACCCGACCCGTTGAGAACTCTACAGCAAAGCATTACAGTAATCAATACGTGAAAAAACAAAGGTGTTGATTCATTTTTCAGCTACAGAGAAAGGCAACATGGAACGCAATTTGGCAATGTTTCTGAGATGAAAAAATGATATTTTGACTGTGTTACGAACATGATGGTCAAATGTTAAATTGGCATCAAATATCAGCCCCAGGTTTTTTAGTTTAGTTTTGAATTGCAAAGCAGAGCCATCCACACTTAAAGGAGAACTCCGGTCAATTATTACCGAGTTATTCTATTTTTAAAATGTGCACCCTGTTGACTTCAATGGGGCAAGTAGTAAACCTGCTTTTAGCCTCTTAACATCCTTGATGTGTCATTACAAGTGCACAGAAAATGTGAGTGATTCCTTCTGAGTGAACACGAGTGGATCTGACTGCAGTAGATGTGAAAGATATGTATAAAAATGATGTTATTTAAGCCAGCGCAAGTGTTTACATCCTGTTTTCGGTTGAAGTCCAAAGGAGTCGATTGCCGAGTTCACTCGCGTGATCATAGCAACTAAACCTATGAGCGTGAACTCGGCAATCGACTACTGTGGACTTCAACCTGGCTTAAATAACATTATTTTTATACATATCTTTCACATCTACTGCAGTCAGATTCACTCGTGTTCACTCTGAAGGAATCACTCACATTTTCTGTGCACTTGTAATGACACATCAAGGATGTCAAGAGGCTAAAAGCAGGTTTAAACATTGCCCCATTGAAGTCAACAGGGTGCAAATTTTAAAAATAGAATAACTCGGTGTAGGCAACCCCGATTTTTGTCGTTGTTCTCTGTACTGACAGCACTCCGAATGTACAAAAAATGAGCTCAATGTTAAAATTGACCGGAGTTCTCCTTTAAGGTTATGGTCTCTGCTTTACGCAACTGATGAGGTGAACCAATAAGCATCGCTTCAGTCTTGTCACTGTTTTTAGACAAGACATCCATTTTTTAATCTCAGTAAAACATTGAGAAAGGAAAGACACAGGCATATTGACATCAGGTTTTGAATGTATATAGATCTGAGTGTCATCGGCATAAAAGTGAAAGTTAAGACCAAGTGCTCTTAAAAGTTGGCCAAATGGAAAAATGTAAATACTAAAAAGTAAAGGGCCCAAAACTGATCCCTGGGGAACACCAGAGTGCACCACACCGACCTCAGAAGTCCTACAGGTGTATCCTATGCGGAAGAGTTTTATCGACTAAACGTGATGCACTTATAAATTCTCCTCCCCCTCCACATCGGTCACAATCATTTTACATCTCACATATTTCAACAGGGTATCTTGCTTTATTATTATTTATTATGAATTTCTTAGATAACCAAACTTCACCAACATAAGGACAGATCCTTTATGCGCAGCTGATGACGCTGTGAAGTGACGCTCGAGTGATCAAGTATTCCAATGTATAAAAAAGCTTTCATTCGATTCCTCCGTCCTCGTGTCCTTCCCTCGCGTCCTACAGGAGTGGAGCTGAGACGCGAAGAAAGGAAACGAGGATGTACAAATAAGAATTGAGAAGCACCCCCTGGTCATGATTTATGGGGATTAAAATAGAGGAGTGGGTGGATTTTCACCATTATAGGGTGTTTTTTTTGTTTTTTTCATTCTCATTTTCATAATTTTGTTGTGTGTTTTTTTCAACTTGAATAGTTAGAAGAGAAAGGTTGAGCGTGGAATATCTTTATTAGAGAGCTAAGGGTGAAAGGTCAAAAGCTAGGGTCAGTGTCTAGCTTTTCTTCAGAGTGCTTGGAAGAACACAGTTGTTGAAATGTAAGAAAGCAAATAAATACAGTGTTCCTGACAAACATCGTTTCGGGATTCGGGTTTCCTTCCTGCTGTACCTGTTATCGGATGTGATTTATCTTACATGCTCAAATTCTGCAGAACAAAAATCACCTCTTAAAAGTTTATGTTGTTGTTGTTGTTTTCCTTCGGCTGTTGGTCTGGGAATCATCCAGTTGACATTGATCTCAAACTGCTAGTTAAGACCAAAGCAGATGTCATGTGCGTTTTCATGGAAAAACAGTAATTAATTTGAGCCATGTCACATTTATCCAACATACAGCGGTGATATCCAACAATCAATCCCTCGAGGTGAAAAAACTGCTGCAGAAAAACCACCAGGATGTTCATGTTGAACTGTAAACATGTCATTGACTCGCCATCAAATATTTACCATATTCTATTGTGGGCTTGTGAGGCCGGATGCGTCTGAAACAGATGGATTGTGCACTTGAAATGCACTGGTCCAGAAATATTCCTTCTGATTGACATGTGTGCTTATGGAGTCACAGGGACAGGCATGGAAATCATTTTTGCTCTGCTGGTCTGAAGAGAAAGAGAGGAGATGCCGCTTCAAAGGTTTCTCACCCTCCGTATATGTGAATCTCTGCCATAGCTGAGCCAAACCAACAGAACAAAACTCATTCATCATATTATACACAGCCTTGTTATATACTCTATGTGTAGCTCTCTTCACAACAACACAGACACAGGTCGGCTCCTTAAAACGGGCGTTTTAATTCTTTGGCTCGTCTTGTTTACGCATTCATAAATGAACTCGTTGGCTGCTTGTCATGAAAAGAGGTCCTTGAGTCCTTAGTTTGACCAAATCCTCTTTACTGTCCCCTTTGACTTTAGACAACACTTATTTTGCCTCGTTAGGCGTCCGCTCATCATCAGTCCATCGGGGGCGACGCAATATTTTGTCATTTCGCTAAAGTGACGCATTCTAGCGCCTTACATTTAAAGAGACATAAATGAATTTGCATAACATCACATCAAATACACATTTTTACATACTATGCATGAAATTGTGGATTTAATTATAAATGAATTAATTATGAAACAAATGCATAGGAACATCTGTGTTTTAAAATGTGAAAAATCCTCTTGCTTACTGCTTCAGTGGATTCAAAACCTGATTTACATGTACTCTGGAGAAATGTCAAAGGCAGCGTTGTCTGAATTCCTCAGAGGTGTGGCTGTAGATAAGGAGGTTGTGATTAATAAAGCTGCTCGTGGGATGCTTCAGGTTATTTTCAGGCCATGGGTAAAACGTTTGATTCATTTGGTTTATTAAACTCAAAATTGACCCCATTTACTAACTAGACCTCCCTTGAAATTGATTAATGATAGCCAATGCTTGCAAAACCAAATAAAGGAATGAATTACTATACTGTACCATAAGCTATTGTTTTAGGCTACTGTGGCCTTTCGTCAGTAATGTAAAAACATCCTGGGCTGCGTTTCCCAAAAGCATCGTAAGCCTAAGTAGATCGTATAACAATTGCCACCAATGCTCTCTACGATCAAATCAGCTTCTGTTTTATTCAGAAATACATCACATTCATTACATATAGTAGATAATGACTCTTTCAAACACCTCCTGTATGATATTCAGTTGCACAAATGGTTGTATTTTTCTGTGACAAGACGATTTCCTCTCTATAAACTTGTCTATTAAAGTAACACTTGCCGATGTGATTTGTGAAGTGATTTGGAGGCTTTTGTTTTGATTGTCATCGTTTGGCGTTAATTCGATCCAGGTGCTCCTCATAACTCCTCATGACATGTTCATACTCCCGTTTCCTCCGAGAGACATTTATGCCATCAGCACTCACAGACCAATTAACGTTTTCACAATGACCTTTTGACCTCTCTGTCCCACTGTCAGCCAAACACAAACCAGATTAAGGGCCTTTTAATGTGCTCTAGAAACTTTTAGTTAAAGCATCAGTAGACAGTAAAGCACATCTGTTGATGGTTGTCTGGGCAAATGCAATTGAATATCTAACGATCTGAAAGTCAGTCCCAGTTAATGGATTATACCAGCGGAACTGAGGTGCAATTTTGTCTCAAATACATAATGAGAACATAATTGACATACACAAACAAAGCAAATCAGTTATTACATGTTCATTATATAAAATGTGTCTTTTAAAAAAAAAAGTAATACTGCCTAAAGGTGAAGCCATATTTACTGTTGTGGTCAGTGAATTTTTGAGTGCCATCCAGGCATTTCAAGAACTCACACACACAGAACTGGTCAGACTCTCCAAGATGCTTCTTCTCCGGGGCGGTGGTGAGTGCTGTCCTCTTTTCGTTGGGCTCTGGCTCACGTCGCGGCAGGCGGAAGCTTCCAGTCTGCCGGGGGCTCAGGCGTAAGATCCGTCGATCGGGTGGTGACGGGCTAGGCTCTGGGTCGGGCTGTGGCGGCTGTATGGATCGGGGGTAGACCCTCTCCAGACACCTGATGACTGCCTTCTTCCAGCAAGGTCCTTGGGTGTCTGGAAGGTCCACAGGATGTTGATAGTTAACCCCGATCCAATACAGCGATTTCAGCGCCTCGTCGTCGTAAGGGGTACAAACGGCAAGACGGCAAAACTCCACAGTGAAGTCCAAAATGGTATGACTGCTTATGGCCAACGCAGCCATCTTCGCTGCAAAATCCATTTTTGGGGTCCGATCAAAAGCAAACACTAACGAGGATAATTAATAGAAGACAGCTGAAACCAATGAACTAATACTGACGGTAACTAAGCAGACAGTCGAGTGGCGGGAATCAGAAAAAGGGATGTGACAAATGAAAGCAAACAGAAAGTCCATGAAAACAGAAGTTGTCAGGACAGAAGTTGTTGAAAGTGGACTAAAGAGACAGATTAAAACACCAGGTGTAAACGAGAATGTCTCCCTCGTCTATTTGTGATCCGATCGACCAAAACTCATCTTAATACCAGCTGTAAATAGGGCTATTGAGATTTCATTGAGCGTGCACCTGAAGTGTGGCATAAATTCCATTTGCCTGTAACACAGACATTTTATAAACATTGCATCTAGGTTCACCTAATGCAATCATTGCACCTAATGCATCTAGGCGAAACTGCATCCAATGGTCTGTCAGGTGGTTAGAGCCTGGAACATTTTGACTGTTCTGCTGTGAACTCACTGATGGTAAATTCACTCTTGATGATGATGATGATGATGATGATGCTCTTCTCTTCCTCTAGGTCTGGTGACTGGGTTTTCTATGAGTCCACCCACCCTTGACAACACCAAAGACCAGCTCGTGATTAACGCTAACGACACATTGACCATTACATGCAGGTACAATCCAATGATCTATTCTATACTAAACTCTGTCTAAAAGTATTTTAATCAGCAATTTGCTATTTTGTTTTATTATTATTATGCATGCAGCTCTTATGAACTCGTATTAACCACCTCACACTTATACACTCTCTGCATTTCTCCTGTTTTCTAGCTTGTTTCCTAATCTATTTGTCAAAAAACCCTGGCATTTCTGAGAGTTTGGGGCGTGGCTACTGAAACAGACTGAGAGATTGGGGCGTGGCTAATGTAACAGGCTGAGAGTTTGGGGAGTGGCTACTGTAGCAGACTGAGAGATTGGGGCGTGGCTACTGTAGCAGACTGAGAGATTGGGGCGTGGCTACTGAAACAGCTAGAGATTGGGGCGTGGCTACTGAAACAGACTTAGAGATTGGGGCGTGGCTAATGTAGCAGGCTGAGAGTTTGGGGAGTGGCTACTGTAGCAGACTGAGAGATTGGGGAGTGGCTACTGTAGCAGACTGAGAGATTGGGGCGTGGCTACTGAAACAGCTAGAGATTGGGGCGTGGCTACTGAAACAGACTGAGAGATTGGGGCGTGGCTAATGTAACAGGCTGAGAGTTTGGGGAGTGGCTACTGTAGCAGACTGAGAGATTGGGGCGTGGCTACTGTAGCAGACTGAGAGATTGGGGCGTGGCTACTGAAACAGCTAGAGATTGGGGCGTGGCTACTGAAACAGACTTAGAGATTGGGGCGTGGCTAATGTAGCAGACTGAGAGTTTGGGGCGTGGCTACTGTAGCAGACTGAGAGATTGGGGCGTGGCTACTGAAACAGCTAGAGATTGGGGCGTGGCTACTGAAACAGACTTAGAGATTGGGGCGTGGCTAATGTAACAGACTTAGAGATTGGGGCGTGGCTACTGTAACAGACTGAGAGTTTGGGGAGTGGCTAATGAAACAGACTTAGAGATTGGGGCGTGGCTACTGTAACAGACTGAGAGTTTGGGGAGTGGCTACTGAAACAGACTTAGAGATTGGGGCGTGGCTACTGTAGCAGACTTAGAGATTGGGGCGTGGCTAATGTAACAGACTGAGAGTTTGGGGAGTGGCTAATGAAACAGACTTAGAGATTGGGGCGTGGCTAATGTAACAGACTGAGAATTTGGGGAGTGGCTAATGAAACAGACTTAGAGATTGGGGCGTGGCTACTGAAACAGACTTAGAGATTGGGGCGTGGCTAATGTAACAGACTGAGAATTTGGGGAGTGGCTAATGAAACAGACTTAGAGATTGGGGCGTGGCTACTGAAACAGACTTAGAGATTGGGGCGTGGCTACTGAAACAGACTTAGAGATTGGGGCGTGGCTACTGAAACAGACTTAGAGATTGGGGCGTGGCTACTGAAACAGACTTAGAGATTGGGGCGTGGCTACTGAAACAGACTTAGAGATTGGGGCGTGGCTACTGTAACAGGCTGAGAGTTTGGGGCGTGGCTACTGTAACAGACTGAGAGTTTGGGGCGTGGCTACTGAAACAGACTGAGAGTTTGGGGTGTGGCTACTGTAGCAGGTGGAGCCTGAAGCGTTCCATGGGAAAAGACATTCAGCTTCAGATACAGGACGAAATTCACTGCATTTAAACCTACACAGATTAAACAGGTCATGAACACATCAAAGCAACGGGTCATTGTGATGCAACGCACTACAACTAAAGCTTCAATGCAGCGTCATTATGTACCTGTTCAGAAAGACAAATGTATATATTTAAATGCAGAAATTATAAATGTTTATAAGGTTTACTCTAATGTGTCCAGTATAGACAGACTTAAACAGTTGTAGTGCGTCATGTCAAAAATGAACCTGATGTGTTGGATGGGTAATTATAAGTGATGCGCTCATATTCCCTCTAGTCTAGACAGAGTGTTAGTGACTCAATTGCTTTCTCGTCTAGCACAGCTAAAAGTAATATGTTGGAGCTTTTGAAAGCTATTGAAAGCTTTTTATTGATATTTACCTGATCACAAGCACCTGTAAGAGCTTTATTTGTGATGTTTGAGTTGAGGGATGTGCGACACGTGAAAGGAATGTTTGCAAAATATGCTTTATTTTTGTAATCCTGCTTGGTTCCAGTGTCATCCTTCAACTTCAAGATACAAACTGAAAGAAATTGTGAACAGTTACAGGACCTAAAATGTACATTTCCCCCCTCACACTTACATAGATTCTTACTACAAAAATCGTTATATTCATAAAAGTAAAGTCCATGGACATATTATATATCAACAACCCTAATGCATCTAGGTTAAAATTCTTTTTGGGGCTGAATGGGATGAAATGTCTAGTTAAATAAACAATCAAGACCTGGATTTGGTCATTTTTGATTGCATAATTGGATAAGCCTGTGAGGCATTACAAAAACAAGGAGAATGTTACATTTGGAATTGATTTGATAGTTAAGTTTATAAATAAATGTGGTATGAACATACAGGGAGGCTATCCAACATATTTAAGTCTAATCCCTTAAAAATTTGCAGACGTTTCTCGCCAAGAATTCCCAGAATAAATTGTTTTTAAGCAGTTACAAACATTATTCCTTTTGGGCCACCGCTCAGTGTGATCGATGGGCAGTATTAAGCAAAGCCATGGCTGGCGTTCAGAAATCACTGTATTTCATAATCTGATTGAGGAACACATCAGTTTAAATGTCATTGCCATTTCCTTTCCCATCTACAAATCTGTCTATTACAAGGGACTCAAGCACTGGTTTCAAGACGTGCACAATACTCTTTTTAAGTGAAAACAAACATCTTTGCAAGAAATTAAGGCAAGCATTACTATTATTATTATTTCTCATACTTAAGATTAAGAATTTAAACAACCCACTCCTCTATATGATATTTCATTTTGAGAGAAGACTGCTATTACTTTTCTAAATGTTTAGGCCAGTGTTGGGAGTAACACATTACAAGTAACGCGAGTTACACAATCAGATTACTTTTTTCAAGTAACTAGTAAAGTAACTCATTACTTTTAAATTTACAACAACATTTTTGAGTTACTTTTTCAAATAAGTGACGCAAGTAACTTAGTTTTCTTATGTATTGACTGACAGCTCTCCTGTCCTCATGTAGAGAGGAATTGTGGGTAAGTGTTGCATGTGTAACATGTTGCGCTGTGTGTGAACATGATGGTTACTGTAGTTCTAGACTAAACGCGAACATCTCAATGGCAAACTAGCAAAAGTGGATTCGGACACGCCTTAAGTGAACTTAGACTATGCGCTTAGATCATTAAAATAGGGCCCATGGTGTGAAAGGGCCTTTACTTTTGCCAAAAATATCACTTTTTTGGGTTATTAAAAGCATGCAAGCCCAGTTCAGGTGACAAAACGTAACGCAAAGTCATGCAATGCATTACTTTCCAAAAAAAGTAACAAGTTAATGCAGGTAGTTACTTTTTTAGGGACTAGCGCAATATTGCAAGCGATTAGTTTTAAAAGTAACTTTCCCCAACACTGGTTTAGACTTACAAAAAAAAAAAAAAAACATCACATAGATTTATATTAAAGGAGGAACATTAATCAAACTTTATCTCATTAGTCAGTTTTGTCTTGAAGTTGTGGGTATAAACACATTTTTCACTCAGATTTTATCTCCTCAAGCTCAAAATGCAGGTTGTGTGCCATGACTTTGTGTGATTATACTCCAGGGGACAGCGGATTCTGGACTGGAGCTGGCCTGAAGAGTCTTTGATTAAAATCGAGATTACTGATCGTCAGCATCAGCAGTCTCCCGGGCCCACGCCGGGCCACAGAGCCGTCAGGGTGAAGGAGTGTCAAGGGGAGGCTGGGAAACCCTACTGTAAGTCCTTAATACTGCCCGACGCCCAGGCCAATGACTCCGGACGCTACCGCTGCTTCTACCAGGACATCAAAGCGGTCATCGATGGGACCACGGCAGCCAGCACTTTTGTCTTTGTGCGAGGTGAGAGCTGTGAAGTGTTCTCTTTTGCTTCATTAATGCTATTTTACTCCATTTTCATATCGTTTTCCTATTAAAAAGGCTACATATCCTTTATTCTTCTTTACATTCCCAGACAGCAACGTATGTCGGCCCAGATCCGGCCCACATCTGGGCCGTGTGCAATCCATGTGTACCAGATGTGGGCCGGATCTGGGCCGACACTATGTTGCTGTCTAGGTTACAGTCTCAGATTTATATTTGCCATTTTTCTTCAGCTTTAGAGACTTTGAAGAATATGCAACCTTGTCATTCCCCCTTAACAAAAAGTATGAAGAATGTAAATTACATGAAGCATGTCAATTATAAAAGTAGGACTGAAAAAAAATCATTATCACTCTTGATATTGTATTAATGATTATTAGTGTCGATTAGTAGAATATATTTTTGTGAGGAAACGGCACGTCGTATTCTTGCTACACTGAAGCTAAGAACTGTTCATGAATTGGTTTTACGCATTAGAAAACTGTCTTCACATTGAGACTTCACATTGGTTATTTCAGTAGTATGAAAGACAAAACGGTTATTCAAACTGGAAATAAATGACATGGAGTAAGCAGGCAAAGAATGGTTCCCCATCTCTTCCATTTGACGCAAATTCTGCGATTGGTTTATGATCAGACAACTCTGATTGGCCATTACATTCAACATTCATCATATAATCAACATTCATCATGTCCGATTGGTTATAGTGTTCAATGCTGCAAAAAAAAATAAAAATGGTGTAAAAAGAAATCTGACGCAATGTGAGCAAATCAAAATGTAATTTCACAATCAATCTTCATTTTCACATTTCACTTTAATTGCCCCAACCATAACAGATTTAGTTTAACTGAGCTGGGGCTTTTTTACCCCCTTATCGGGGCATTTTTGTTCATTTTGGTGCCATTTTTGCCCCATTCCCCTGTTAATATCTGACTCTGCTTTATATGCATTACACTCAGTCTAAAAAGTAAGGTGACTAAGTATCTTGTTAATTATTCCAGCATGAAGCCGCGAGGACTCAAATGGTGTGTAACTGTTTCCCAAGACTGAGCCTGTAGTTCTGGACAAATGGACTGCAATTCTTCCTCATTCTTTAGCCCATTTGTGCAAATACACACTTAACCTTTGAAAGAATAGATGTTATTTCTGAAGGAAAACATTTCCTTTAAAAGAAGTCATTTTTATCCTTATAGAGTTGTTGAATATCAATGTCTGGTCCCTTTTGCAATTTGTGGCATTTTCCTGAGGCAAACCAAATCACAAATCCCGTCTTTATTCGACTCCCTTCAAAGAATGCTTGGCCGGGCTGTCTTTGTCTAAAGTTTCTATTTTCTTTGGGGAACAGACAAAGACATCATAAACATCTCATTCAGAACATCAGCCCTCTTCAGAAGATCAGAGAAGATTATACATGAACACGCTAAGAACATGTTTGCTTTGCCCCTGAGACGGCCCACGGTTACAAAAGAGCTTTTGTACTGAATTAACTTAAGATAAGAAAGTGAATAAAAAGACGCTACATGATGCCAAATCTGCTGATATATCACCGACACAGAAGACATACCCCTGCCAATGTCCTCCTTATCATTAATATGAAGAATATTTATGTTGAGTTTGATGATTTGAGCGCATTATCACCTCACTAATGTGGATGGGAGTGTAACTATAGTTTAATTTACTCATTAACATTACATTTGGATGTCAAGCCTGTCTGGATTCATATATAAAAGGGGCCTTTTCAGCAAAAAAAACTTTTATTCTTGTACGTTTACTTGGGAAACGTCTTTTGAATCCAGGTCTACTATTCCAGTCTAACTTTACAGAATATATTTTTAATCTAAATACCAACCAAAACTGGGAAATTCTGCCATTTCCCAGTGTCATTTCACAATTTTTGTTGTTTTTGTTATTGTTGTTGAACCCAAAAGTCATTTTTGATAAACCTTGAGGCAGTTTTTCCCACACAACAGTACATTATAGTACATAAAGCCACCGAAGTTCACATTTATCCCAAACGATGGACCTGGACACTAGGCATGAATGCATTGTTTTGGATTAGTTAGACATCACTGACACCAAAACGCCATTGATTCTTGCACGATTATCAGTGATTTTGGACTGTTCACCACACAAAACTAGTGTATACTATCAGAAGACATGGAATATAACATGTGAGCCTTTTTTTGTTGTTATATTTGGCCTTTTTTGGAGCTTGACAGACCTTAAAATTGTTTGGTTGCCCTTAAAAATGTTAGAAAGTACTGGGTAAAATAAGAAAACTAACTGTGTTAAGGTGAGGTTTAGGGGTATAGGACCAGGGTTAGTACCTAGCTATTACACAGTTATTGTAACAACTATAATGTGGTACAGGACTGTAAAATAAAGTGCTACCAAAGTGTTTTATCATTTATGTACTTTTTAATTTTTTGTATTTTTAAAGTCCCCCTGTGGTGAAAATCCAGCTTTTAATGTTGTTTATGTGTCTATGTGGTGTTTTTAATATGCTTTAAGACAAAGCATGTGTAAGTTCATAAGTCGACACCATTGCTGAGTATTTCCTCCTTAAAACTGCAGTGAACCAAAGACAGTCTCAAACACACGCTTTGAAATCGCTGGTGTTTCTGACGTCACAAACTACCTTGTAACCAATCAGATCAACGTGTGATCGTCAACCAGTGGATCTCTGAGCTGAGTGAGTGAGCGAGCGGAGGCGGGGCTCATTTGCATATTCATAGAACCACGCATACTAAATGAGGCAAGGGTGTCGAGTTACATTCAAGATATTTTAAGGCATGAAGATTTTTTTTCAAGGAAAACACGGTTAAATATGTCATTTTGGTGATTAAAGATGAGTTTTAAGGAATACAATTATTAACTACAAGGGGACAAGTGTTTTAGTATTAATGTGCTTTTTAATGTTTGTATTGTTGTTTTCACTGTAAAGCATTTTGAGAAGCTTCTTTTAAAGGTGCTATATAACATAAAGATTATTATTATTATTGTCACTAAAAGACACTTAAGTTGTTTAATGTTTAAAGTCAGTTACATAGATCAGTCTAATAGTTTTTTTTTTTTTTTTAACTTTTTTTATTGAGAAGATTTTACATTTTTTCCCAACACCAGGTGACAAATGTAGTTAACAATAAGCATTACAAAATGAACACCTGAACCCAATCCCCTCCCCACCCAACCCAACCCAACCCAACCCGTGAACTAACCCAACACAGGCCCCTAGACGAAGACAGACACACAGACCCATGCATACCAACAGACTTATCAATACAGACACACACACACACACAAAAAAAAAAAAATAAAAAAAAAAATAAAAAAAAAAAAAAAATAATAAAAAAAATAAAAAAAAAAAAAAAACATTTTAGGGATTCAAACCTCCAAATCAGGGGACAGGTTGAGGGAATTAATCAGCCCCAGGAAAGGGTTCCACGTGTTAAGAAATGCTGTGGTAGTGCCTTTCAAAGAGGATCTGAGCTTCTCCAACCTCAGATTGGCAAGCACTTCTTTAATCCAACGATCATGTGTGGGGGGGCAGGGAAGCTTCCAGTTGAGCAGAATCAACCTTCGAGCTAGCAATGATGTAAATGCCAGGGCCCGCTCCAGCGCAACAGGGAGGTCAGTGTCTGGGGAAATGCCAAAAATGGCTGACAAAGGGCTGGGAGGGATAGTGTGTTCGTAGGCTCTACTTAAGGTGTCAAAAAAGTTAACCCAAAAAGTTGTCAGTTTAGGGCAGGACCAGAACATATGTGTATGATTGGCAGGGGACTGGTTACACCTGTTACAGGCGTCTCGGACATTAGGGTATATTTTAGACAATTTTGCATTTGTGTAATGAACTCTATGGAGGATCTTACACTGGATTAGACCATGACGGGCACATATAGAAGAAGAATGAACCATAACCTGAGCATGGCCCCACTGCTCGTCCGTAATAGCCATGTTCAAGTCGCCCTCCCACGCGGCTTTGGAAAAGGCACCAGGGTTTGCAGAGGTTGATCCTAGTGACTCGTACAATACAGAAATGCATTTTTTACTATTGGGGTCTGTCGCCAAGAGGGAGTCAGTCAGGGTTTCGGGGGGGGCGATTTGGAAAGTGGGGAAATGTTTTCTTAACAAAGTCTCTGATCTGAAAAAAGCGGAAGAGGTGTGACTTTGGCAAGTTGTGAAGAGATGAGAGCTCTGTGAAGGATGCAAATGTGCCATCTTTGTATAGGTCCTTAACACTAATGATACCATTGCTATGCCAGGCCCTGAATGCCAAATCTGACCTTGAGGGGGTAAAGACATGATTTTGGAAAAGTGGTGTCAGGATGGAGGGACCCTGTAAACCTAAGCACTTCCTAATCTGACTCCAGATCTTGAGTGAGAGGGATACAATCGGGCACGAGCCAGCAGAGCCTGAAGGCAAAGGGAGTTGGGAGCATAGGACCGACCGCAACGGGAAGCGTGCGCTTGATCGCTCCAAATGTACCCAGGCAGGAGGTGAGGCGTCCCCACCCATCCAGTATAAAAGTTTTTGCATGTTAGCTGCCCAATAATACCGTCTAAAGTTGGGGAGGGCCAGACCCCCCTCAGACTTAGGGGACTGTAAGATCGTTTTGCGGATCCTGGCAGGTTTGCCGCCCCAAAGAAATTTAGATATCACTGTATCCAGTTTGTCAAAAAAAGATTTGGACATGAGTACAGGGATGTGCTGGAACAAATAAAGGAATTTGGGGAGGATAACCATCTTGATCAAATTTGCCCGGCCTACGAGGGAGAGTGGAAGGACCGCCCATCGGTCAAAATCACTTACAGTTTTTGCGACCAGAGGTACGAAATTTTTGCGGAACAAGTCAGACACAGTTGTTGTAATATAAACCCCCAAGTAGCTAAATCCGTCGTTACTCCACTTAAATGTCGATAACGAGCGTGGGAGCTGCTTAGCCAGAGAGTTAATCGCCAAAAGCTCACTTTTCTGGTAGTTGAGCTTATATCCGGAGTACGTACCGAACCGTTCCAAAACATTCAAAATGACAGGGAGTGAGGTGACAGGGTTAGAGATATACAGGAGCAGGTCATCCGCGTATAGTGAAACTTTATGAGTTACGCCAAATCGTGTGATGCCCTTGAAGCCTTCCTCCGCACGGAGCCAAATGGCCAGAGTTTCTATTGCTATGGCGAATAGAAGTGGAGACAGGGGACAACCCTGTCTGGTGCCTCTCCGAAGTGAGAAAGGAGGTGATAACACGTCATTAGTTTGAACCGATGCCGTCGGGGATGAGTATAATAATCTGACCCATAGAATAAAATTCCCGCCCAGACCAAACCTATCCATTGCCTCGTACAGATATCCCCACTCGACCCTGTCGAATGCCTTCTCGGCATCGAGGGACACCACAATTTCCGGGATACTATTATTTGATGAGTGAATGATGTCAAGTAGCCGTCTAGTGTTATGGAAGGACTGTCGGCCCGGCATTAACCCTGTCTGATCTAGCGAAATAATGGAGGGCATTAACCGTTGGAGACGGAGTGCAAGGACCTTCGCGAGAATTTTGAGGTCTACATTGAGAAGTGAGATTGGCCTGTAGCTGCCACAGAGCAGGGGGTCTTTCCCTTTCTTAGGAATTAAGGAGATGGTGGCTTTAGATAGGGTATCCGGAAGGCAACGCTGATGAAAAGCCTCGTTGTACATATTTTTTAGGACTGGTGCGAGAGAAGCGGAAAAAGTTTTGTAATATTCTACAGCAGGGGTCGGCAACCTTTTTGATATGAAGTGCCCTTTTCAAAATGTCTTGTCTATTAGTGTGCCATGTTAACATTAAGTTTAATTATGACATCACATCAAAAGTTTAATATCCAGGGAATCTGTAGTTTTATTCCATTGCAACATTTGATAACATTTAGTTCCCATAACCAGGACATTGTAAATATAAACGGAGTATGATACAAGGCTGCCATACTTATAAAAATATCAACATCTGAGTTGAAATCATTAACCTTACCAACATTACACCTTTTTTACACCTTCATTTCTTTTTTAACATCTTAAATTTCACTCAGTTATAATGGCAGTAAATGTCAAAACAGGAGAATTAAAAGTAACAGACATATGAGAACTATACAATAATGCTGTGTATTTTTTTTTTTTTTTACATGTATATGCAGTTCCCATTTTGCATACTGCTTGCATATTACCTCATTTCAAAAAGGTTGCATGGCAGCAAATGTCACAAAGGGAGAATTAAGTGTAACAAACACTATATACAAGAATGCTGCCATGAAAACATCCACATCTGACATGAAAAAAGAGACTGGGACAGAGCCCTTGTATGTAAAGTCATGTGTGCTACATTAAACAGATGCTTACCAGTCAATGTGAACCCTGGCCCTGCTTTTCTTTGCTGAGCTCCATAATTTGGGGTTCGTATTTAGTCACTTTAAGTTGCACACAAGCTTCGGAGTGGTCAGTTGTCAAACGACTGCGGGAGGGGCTGAGCACGCTCTTCATATGTGAGAATATCTGCTCACAGATATATGTTGATCCGAAGACTGTCAGCAAAGCCAATGCAATCTTCCTGAGACAGCAAAACTTATCTGGTACAGATATCCAGCAGGTGAAGATGCAAGTCCCGTGATCATGCCTTGCGGCTGTTTCCAGCTGTTTCCGTAGCTCTGCAAACTTTGTCACCCACAGTGTTGAAGTCTTCAGCTCAATCAGCTCCATTTCCACGTTCTGTATATCCAGCCAATCCATCAGAGCTAAATCCAGTTCATGTCCATCAAAGCTATCGGGTTTAATCAAGAATGAAAACATGGGCCCATACTTCTGAAATTCCCGAAATCTTGTTGTAAACTCCGACTCAAGCCCGCTGATGTATTTGCATATTTCAGCGGTGCTGATGCTGTGCTCCGTGGACAGCTCCCTTAAGTGTCTGAAGTAGCGGAAAGTGGAGGTGGCAATGTCGCTTGAAAAAATTGTCAGCTTTCCAACAAAAGCAGCCCATGTGTCATACATGTCCAAAACGGTTTGCCCTGCACCTTGCAGGCGGAGATTTAGCTCGTTGAGGTGTCCCGTAATGTCCGTGAGAAACATAAGTTTCACAACCCATTCCTCGTCCTGCAGTTCGGGATAGTCTTGGCCTTTTTCAGCCAGGAAGGCCTTTATAGCATCAAAGCAGCTGACAAACCGCTCCAAAACTTTCCCGCAGCTTAGCCACCTGACTGCTGTGTGGAGAGGGATATCTTTATATGCGCAGTTCATTTCCTCGAGCAGAGATGTGAACTGTCGGTGTGTTAGAGCAGATCGCTTAACTATGAAGTTAACAACTTTCACCACTGTAGCCATAACCTCATTAAGATCTGAATTTGACATTTTTGCACAAAGATTTTCTTGGTGTATTATGCAGTGAAGTTTCATAATGGGGTGACCAACTTGTTCCTCGATTAATGTGACTGCTCCCCGCTGTTTCCCGACCATGGCGGGGGCGCCATCTGTTGTCACTGCAAAAATCTTGCTAATGTCAATCCCTCGCTCCTCAAAATGATCCAGAAAAACTCTGGCTATGTCCTCACCTTTTGTTGTTTCAGGCATTGGCTTTAAGCAACATAGTTCCTCTCTTACAGTCACATCACCGTATCTTGTCACGACTGCCAAACGTGGTATGTCATTTACATCCACACTCTCATCAAGTGCAACGCTAAATACCACGGCTTCTTTCAAACCGCCTGTCTGCTGCGCTCTTACGTTTTCAGCCATTTCTTCGATGCGTCGTTCAACACTTCTGGCAGATATGGGAATGTCTTTTATTCTTGATTTTATTGTCTCTTTGTTTGGTAAGCCATAGAACAAAACATCTGAGCTACAGATGAAAGCCTCCTTTATATATTCGCCATCAGTGAATGGCTTTCCCCATTTTGCAATGCAATTAGCAATGTGATAGCTTGCTTCGGTAGCATGATCTTTGGCCGTGGCGAAGACTTTAAGTGTGTTAGCTTGCTTCCCATACCTGGACACAGCACGTTTGATCAATTCAGCCTTGTCTGCCACATCCTTGAATGATTTCTCATGTTTGGTCTCAAAGTGGCGTTTAACACTCGATGTTCGGCAAACAACATTTTCGAGACATAATGTGCACACAGCACGGTCCTTCTGAAACACAAATCCCCACTCGTCTGTCCATGAGGGCTGGAATGCCCGAACATTAACTTTAGTTTTCTTAGCTAGCGGGCCTGCCATTGCCGACATACCGCTATCAAGCCCGCTCTGCCAGCAGCGTTACTATAGTAACGCGTCAGCCTACTAGCCAATCAGAGCAGAGACAGAGTAGGGTGGGTCTCATAGATACACAGGTTGCGCAACTGTGAACGTTGTCATTTGGCATTGCGGATGAGAGAGTGCTTCAGCATTTCAACCATGATTTCAACACATCAATAACTCTTGAACACATATTGCCATCGTGCCATTGGTTAAGGTACCACGTGCCCATGGTGGCACGCGTGCCTAAGGTTGCTGACGCCTGTTCTACAGTGAAGCCATCCTGTCCTGGGGATTTACCGCTCTGTAGGGAATTAATGGCTCCCTGAACCTCAGCAGTGGTTATAAGGGCACCTAGGTCGTTCACTGATTCTGCGTCTATTTGGGGGAAAATCAAATCGTTAGGCGTCTCGTCTGCAATGGGGGGGCAGCCAGAGGTATATAGGTCAGCGTAAAATTCAGCAAATATTTTATTAATGGTGACAGGATCAGTGTGCAACTCGCCTGAGCTGGCTCTAATGGCAGGAATAAGCCGCGAGGTTGCCTCAGCTCTGGCCTGATGAGCCAGAAGCTTCCCCGCTTTATCCCCCGACTCAAAGAAACGCTGTCTAGATTTGAGCAAGCGGAGCCTGGCTTTGTTATCAGATAGAAGATCAAAGTCTGTCTGGAGTCTAAGACGCTCTCTGTAAAGGATAGGGTCCGGGTTAACCGCATATTCGTCATCAATGCTCTTAATTTTCTGTAACAGGTCTAATGTTTGTGACGCTTCGACTCGTTTTGAATTAGACACAAAGGAGATAAGCTGTCCTCGAATATAAGCCTTCGAAGCTTCCCAAAGTACACCTCTGTTTGTGTCTGGCAAGTCATTCAGCTCAAAAAAAAGAGTGATCTGGGAGTGTATAAATTGCTTGTAGGGATCTTCCGATAATAAAGAAGAGTTAAATCTCCACTGCCTGAAGGGGCTGAAGTGAGTACATAAGTGTAAGTCAAGGGAGGTAGGTGCATGGTCCGATATTGCGATACTGTGGTAGTCACTGGATTTAATCATGGAGAGCAGTCTGTCGTCTAGAAGGAAAAAATCTATGCGTGTGTAGGTGTGGTGCACATGAGAAAAGAAAGAGAATGTCTTGGTCGTGGGAGAAGTGTGCCTCCATGGGTCAGAGAGGCCTAGTCGTTTGGCAAAGTCATGTAAAGTTTTGGCTGATTTGCTTACAGAGTACGGTTTGTTTGACGATCTGTCTAGTATGGGGTCTTGCACCAGATTAAAATCCCCGCCTATAATTATACGATGATTATCAATGTTTGGTAGTGACGTGAATAGTTTTGATATGAATGAACAGTCATCCCAGTTAGGACCGTAGACGCTGGCCAAGATGACGGGTGTATTTTGTAATTTGCCAGCGACTATAACAAAGCGACCGTTAAGGTCTGATACCACTTTACCTGGTTCAAACATGACGTTTTTACGAATCATAATGGCGGTGCCTCTGGCCCTTTCATTAAATCTGGAATGAAAAACATGGTCAACCCAATTCCTTTTAAGTCGTGTCACCTCCCTATTGCGCAGGTGGGTCTCCTGAATAAAAAACACGTCACCTTTGAGCTGTTGTAAGTGGGTCATTATCTTATCGCTCTTAGTGGGGCCACCCACCCCCCGCACATTCCATGAAATAAATCTAATTATATTGTTCATGCTTGACATACCTTATTGATATTCCTTGAGTAAGCGAAACAGGGATTGGGGGTGAAGAAGGAGATAAAGAGGGAGAGAGTGAGGAAAGAAAGAAAAAAAAAAAAAAGAAAAAAAAAAAAAAAAGGGGGGGGGGGCACACCGGATAACAACCACACACACACACACACACACACACACACACACACAAAACTCTGGCCTGGAAAACCCCGATAGCAAACAATATTTTCAGTGTCCATTGCACAGCGGTGTGTCTCATACACTTCCGCGTGAATTCCTAGTGTCCCCAACTCCCATGAACAGCAAAATAGTCCAGTGTCAAAACATTACCAAAACAACCCGAAACAACTCGTCATTCAGACAGCATCTTTCTCCAGTGTCCGCCGACACAGCTTAACAAGAATGCTAACATCAACCATAAAATCGAACTCAACATTGACAATGAAAGAAAATAAATAAATAGGTAAATAAAAGTAAATAAAGTAGGCTGCAAAAGGATGTGGCGCGTACATATACTCACATCACCACACACATACGGTCGCGCGTGCGCATACATAAAGTTACAAATCACCACAGCCTAGCACGAATGCTAACATCAACCATAAAATCAAACTCAACATTGACAGTGAAGGAAGATAAATAAATAGGTAAATAAAAGTAAATAAAGTAGGCTGCAAAAGGATGTGGCGCGTCCATGTAGGCTACTCACATCACCACACACATACACGGTCGCGCGTGCGCATACATAAAGTTACATATCACCACAGCCTAACAAAGATACTAACATCAACCATAAAATCGAACACAAACATTGCCAATGAAAGAAAATAAATAAATAGGTAAATAGAAGTAAATAAAGAAAGGAGCTAGAAGAGAAGCTAAACTTAGGGGTATCATTGGCACAGAAAGTATATGGTAGCATTAGCTATTTATGGCTATAAGTCCTGGAGCAGTCTTACCAGCTCAGTAAACGATAAAGCAAGGGGGTTGTTGTCGTGTCTTAGCTGTCCAGTAGTTAAAAGTGGACCACATCCGAGGGACCTCAATTTACAGTAGCCCTTGGAAAGGGAGTAAAGCTGGAGTAAAGCTGGCAGTAAATCACCAGTCGTGCAGGTCTAGCTCCGCCGTCACAGAGCTACGCGAGTTACGTTACCCGTCCTCCGTGGATCCCGAGCTGCTTTGACGATGAGAAGCGATGAACTCCTGAGCAGCTTTCGGGGAGGGGAGGTGGCGTCGCGGTCCGGTTTCGGGCCTGATGAACAGCCTGGCAGGGAAAAGGAGAGTCGGTTTAAGGCCCAGGTCATATAGCTGCTTCATCACGGCCCGGTATTCAGAGCGTTGTTCTGCCACTTCGGGTGAGTAATCTTCGAATATGTGGATCTCAGAGCCCCTGTAGTTTAGTTTGCCCCGTAAACGTCGAGCTTCACGCACAACCAACTCCCGCTCTTGAAACTTAAGGAAGCGAATAATAACGGGCCGGGCTTTGCCGCCAGGCCCCGGCTTTGGAGCTAGGGTGCGGTGAGCTCGGTCGAGTTCAGGGGCAGAGTTTAATATTTGGTCGCCGAGAACCTCCACCAAAACTTGAGAGAAAAAAGCCGTAGGGTGGCCACCTTCAATGTTCTCTGGAAGGCCCACTATCCTTATGTTGTTTCTTCTAGAGCGGCCTTCCAGGTCGACAAGCTTAGTCTGTAGCTTAGCGTTCGCTTCAGATAATGCGGCCAGCTCTGCTTCCATGGCCTTCATGTCTTGGCTCGTGGAATTAGCAAATGTCTCCAATGACGCGAGACGCTGTTGGTGGTCGAGTAAGGTATTCTGGAATTTATCAACCCGCTCCTCGAGCTTGGAGAACGCAGTGTTGAATTCCGCCTGGAACTTAGTCATAAGAGAAACCTCGTGTTTAGCTAGCATATCTGCTAGCGCAGGCAGCACGGTGTTCGGAGGGTCGTTCTCTCCTTTCTGGTCCCCTTTTTTCGATCTACTGGTCATTCTCTCAAGCAGCGATGCCCTGTCAAATATACTTAAGTGTTGGGGATCGTTTTTAACACTTTAGTTGGACTGTAAGAAAAGTTATAAACGTAGAGGTTGGGAGCAGGGCAGAAACGCGACTCACTCCGTCATTTCCTCAACCGGAACCCATCAGTCTAATAGTTTAACTGCTAGCTGGTCAAACTAGTTCTAAAGACACATATAGTCTTAACACAGTGGCTGTGTTTATGCAACCGTGTGAGTAAGTAATGAGAGACTTCAACAATCCATAGGGGGATTGTTTATTTGCGCTCCACAATCCAGCTCTGTATTTGTAACAAATTGGTTTTCCACCAGTTGATCAAAGAGCCTGTGACATCGGACAGCTTTTCCTTGTGTTGCTCTCATTCCTTGACAGCGTTTTAAGAGCCAGGATTAAAAGCGGCCCGGGGAGAGTCAGGTACAGACGTCCCGCTGACTCGCTCACTCGTGTGAAAAGCCGGGTGATTTCTCCTGACAACATGCCGAAGCCGTTTCCACAGATCTCGGCAGGGGGCTGATCAGAGCCAGCTGAAATCACGGATATAAATTAGCAGTGAGCGGAGAGCAGAATGGCACTCGGCTGCATGTGGCTTCATTTATCCAATGCCTCTTGAATCCGAGCTGTCGGCATTGTGGCTTCATGTCATGCCCTCCAGCGCCTCCCAATCTCTTCAGTTCACCTCCTGAAGATGATTTATCGTGAAGCACTGTGAGGAGTTGTGTATTTGTCCTGTAATGCCTGTGTGCGCAGACCACCGCGGGGCAGAAACATAAACCGCGAGATACGGAGGTTTGTTTGGACTCCGACAGCTTGGAGTGATTGCTTTGAGCTACGTGAGGAAGAAACAGACTTGTTAGAATAATGCGGGCTTCACCAGGTGATGCTCAAATAAAGGCTTAGAAAGAGCGCTAGAAAGTGAACACTGGAGAGGTTTGTTTTAGCAGTCCCGCACATATGGGTTTGTGACCAAGACGAAAGCCTCGTATTAAAGTGGTTTAAGGAACGGTGCTGGAGATTGTTGATAGAGCTGTGTCATAAAAATCTCCCCTCTTAGATATAATCAGGGTGATCCACAGACTAAATCTGGCTGAAAACTGTGTGTATTCAGGCAAAGAACTGGAGGTGGAATGTTAAGTCTAGACTTTAAAGGAATATTCTGGGTTGAAGACTTTGCGTCTGTGACACACTGTTGATTAGCATTTTTAAAAATGTGTGTACAGTCAAGTCACCTTTGTTCATATAGTGACTCATACAGTACAAATTGTTAAAACAGTGAAATAATGATCACTGATGCAAACAAACTGCTGTACAGAAGCTCTAAAACAAGACGATTGTGCCATTATTCAGCTGAAGCCAGTTTAATGTTGATTCAGTTCTGTTCAATAACTGTCTGAAGTTCATCAATGATTAGACAAGCTCAGTTTAGTTAAAGCAGCTCTACAGAAGATACATTTTTTTATGGAAAAATTCATCACATGATGCCTAGAAAGCAAGTGTAAAGTGCCACAAGAAATGTTTGCACAATGTTTTGACAGTATAACCATGATTTAGGACAATTTGAAGTATAATCATCTGCTCTACCCAAAGTCTGTGAGTGAAAACACTTCTACCTTCACAAGCGCAGCTGGTGTCAGACCACAAATCATCTGGTTTGATGGCACCAACATTTGAAGGAAACTCTATCGCCCCCTTGAGTACAGAAGTGTATCGCCACAACCACGATCACTGAGACTATTGGTGCGTTTCATTAACCTCGGAAGCTGGATGTCGGACCTGGACCTCAAGTTGACCGCGTTCTAGTGCACACGTCAGAAAACCAAGATGGATGCTATTTTGCGCAGAAAATGGCAAAGTGTCATGTCCACAGATAGAGGTTGGATAGCACTGAGTTTATTGAGACGCTAGTCTCGCGTATAGGCAGATCTTCAGACTGACGGCAGGAGCTTTCTTTGGCCAAGGAATGTAATGTCGATGTCCCTGCAATAGTGTAAAACTCTTGGACGTATCTTTGCTGTGAATTTCTCACACTTTTGAAAATCCAGCGTTAAGATAATCACGATAAGCGCTTATTGTCACAGTTGTAAACATGACAGCTTTCTTTTTCCATGAGGGGGTTTGGCATCACGGCATTTTTGTTTCTAGGTGGACCTCTAAAGAACACGACAAACGCGTCTTTGGGAAATCCTGTAGAATTCAGCCAATCAGATGATGACTTTGAAACTCCCGAAGTTTCGTACATACTTGTGTATGTTTCTGACCTTAAAGTCCCCCTGTAGTCAATCATTTCATCCCTTAAAACTCATCTTTGATCACCAAAATGACATATTTAAAAGTTTTTTCCTTGAAAAAAAAGTCTTCATGCCTTAAAATATCTTGAATGTAACTCGACACCCTTGCCTCATTTAGTATGCGCGGTTCTATGAATATGCAAATGAGCCCCGCCTCCACTCACTCAGCTCAGAGATCCACTGGTTGACGATCACGCGTTGATCTGATTGGTTACAAGGTAGTTTGTGACGTCAGAAACACCAGCGATTTCAAAGCGTGTGTTTGAGACTGTCTTTGGTTCACTGCAGTTTTAAGGAGGAAATACTCAGCAATGGTGTCGACTTATGAATTTACACATGCTTTGTCTTAAAGCATATTAAAAACACCACATAGACACATAAACAACATTAAAAGCTGGATTTTCACCACAGGGGGACTTTAAAAAATGGCATGTGCTAACATGAGGACAACACTTGTCGATCCACCAACATCACAGCTCAAATATCAAACATCTTTCCTATGTTAATGCTTTAACAAAAAATACAAGCTTCACATTTTTTTCTTTTACACCTTGGTGAATTTGTTGGAAGTATTTTCTATTCTGGCATGATATTATTGTATGACCAGAAGGTCCTGATTAGTAAGAAGTCCTGTAATGTTGTGTGGCTTGATTTGAGGTAACAGATAAATGATAGACAACTGAACTAATGTCACTTTCTTTCAAACATACAGACCCACAAAATCCATTCATCAAGAGGAATGGGAATGACATTGAGACCATCTTAATAACGGACTCGGATACACACATCGAAGTGCCATGTCTGGTTTCAGATCCTGACCTGAAAGTCACTCTCTTCTTGGTAGGTCCTCCAACACACTTCCAGCTCCCCTCATCCCTCTGTTTCTGCTCAATGGACGAGGGAATCTTTAGTTTTTGTGCTTTTTTAGAGATTGAACCCATGATTGACAGTTACTGTATACGCAGCATAAGTGTAACTTTCAGGCCTCGGCTAACTCAAGTGACATATAGCTTTCTAAGCCAAGGGAAATAAAAACAGGAGATTTTTCAGCAACGTAGTCGTTCTCCGGGTGATCTTTAAATTATGGGCTCTGAGTTCACTGGGAAATGTCAATCCTATTGAAATAGAGCAGGAAGATCTGGGTCAGTTTAGACTTTGTTTAAATAAACGTGTTTAAAATGGCTGGGCATCGACACAATTTCACAATTTGATTTCGATTAACACGCTTCGATATTCAATAATGATTAATTTGGGAATGTATCAGGCAAATTTCCTCAGGGAAGAAAATCTCTCCCAGCTAATGCTGTAAACTATACAGGGAACACAAGTTGGTGCATTACTATAATATTAAAGGTTAAAATGAACTAATTTGTAGGCTACTTACATTGACATTATGGAGGTTTTTATAATACTAACATTGTAATAATACATTTTTAATGATATGATTATGTTTCTACTTGTTTTTTTTTTAAATATAAACATTTAAATGGTGGCTGACATAAAAACATAAAATATTGAAGAACAGGCTGAGTAAAAAAACAATGATTATGCAATATAGTGCATATATGTATCAAAATGCTGCTCTTGAGTTATTTTTCTAGCTGATTATCGCGTTTATGGTTATTGAGCGACTTTTCTGAGGTAAATGTGACGTTATATTGACGTCTTTCTGCGGTTGAAACACTGACTGATGGACTACATGAGACATGACTGAGTTCAGTGAGTTGTTCTGTATATCCTGATGTTCACTGATGTTTATTTGCTGCTGTAACTAGTAAAGAGGAAGAGATGATCGCTTCAAGAGACACAGAAACACAGTTATTGACTGAATTTAGTGACGAAGCTGACAGATTTTGAAAGCTGAGACTTTGTTTTACATCAGAAGTAATAAAGCTTAGTGTGATTTATTGAAATGGCGGAGCTACAAAGCTTTGTTCGTGCATTAACATGCAAAATAATGCTTGGGATTTAAGAACAGATATCGGCTCTTATCGAATTAAGAAATCAATATTTTTTTTAAGGTTTATTAAGGTCAATCATAGGCCCTCTCTCCAAACCCTCCAGCAGATAATTATGAAACATGTACAGACTTGCCCGGTTTAAACACTCAGTGGTTAGTTATAAGAGTGTCAGGTGGATAGCGGTACAGTTTTTATTCAGTATGAAAGGGTTCAAATCTTGACATAATATTTTTTAATCAAAACTGCAGCAGAACTCGACAGCTCAGGGATAACTATGAATTTTGATTTTATGGAAAGGAGCAGCTTTGACGGTTTGTTCCATGGGGAATTATGACTGACATGATGACAGAATATATTGATTTAAAGCAAACGAGATGCAGAACATCGGATGTGACTCGAATGGAGAGCAGAATAAAGTTAGGGTCACATTTACGGTTTCTCAGTGTTTGACAGGCGAAATGTCAGTAAGAATCTGTGCGATTGGAAGTTTTGTGTGAGAGAGGACAAGTTCCCCTCGTGTTCACGGAAAGCTGCTTGGTTTGACTGTGACTTCTGTGTGAGCTGTGCTTTATACAGTACATATGCTATAGACAACGGACAAAGGTCCTCTTATGTCCATGAAAGTTCGCCTAAATTTCGATAATGCAATGCATTTTTTTCAAATTATCATGCAACTTAATTTTCAAAGATACAAATAATATTTTTCGATGTTTAACATCTGCTTAGATCGAGTCACAGTCATGCATTAGATTGCAGCATTGGTCTGAATGAGTTTGACTGAGGTGTTGATGTGAATGTTTGCTGTTGTTGGTACAGTTCGACGAGCCTCCGTTGCTTCTAGAAAGCAGTGAGATCACCTGGAATAATAAAAGGGGCTGGTCGGTTCCCAGGCCCATCTATGACATCTATGACCGCACTTCCAGCTTTTTCCAAGTCTACTTCTTCTGCTCCGTCCACAACACCGAGCACAGATCCAAATTATACCTTGTGCACCTCACAGGTAAGACCTGTTCAATATTCGTTTGAATGTCTGTAATTTGATCATAAATCCAAGCATTTAAATGTCATCTTACAAAGACATATTATTGGCAGATACAATCACGACTGATATTTATATGCATTTTATGTAAGTATCTGCCATACTGTTATAAAGATCACGTTGATTTACATTACAAGCTTTTACTTTTTGTCCATATGAATATCAGCATCTGCAGCAATTTCCATATTTTTGCTCAGTTTGAATAAAACTAAGCTGTTTTCCTCCTCGAATGTGAACTCTATATTCTCACTTTATCATACTATATATGAGCCATAAAAGCCTGATGTCTATAAAAAACATATGCAAATTATGATTTTTCATAAGTCAGAGTTTGCAGGGTTAAACTACTGTTTTAGGTTATGCTGCCTTTCTAAAATCCTGCCCGTAGTGAACACACTAATGTAATGGTTAACATTAATTTAATAATATTATAGCAATAATATCAAATAATAACAGATTAGGGAAAAAAGAGGTTGAATACTATGTTTTACTTGGAAATACATGGCTTGAAATGTTTTGCAAATGCAGTTTCAAAAGTGATATTGCCAAGAAAGATCATTTATATTTTACATTTAAACCATTTGGCAGATACTCATGTCCAACATCAAACATCAGTCATGTGAACGATCACATCTCAATCCCATTCTTTAGATCAGACGCTTAGGATTGGGTGGAAACAGCATTATTAACCAGCTGCTGTGATTGGTTAATAATAATAATAATAATAATTCGTTACATTTATATAGCGCTTTTCTAGGCACTCAAAGCGCTTTACAAGGAAGGGGGAATCTCCTCAACCACCACCAATGTGCAGCATCCACCTGGATGATGTGACGGCAGCCATATTGCGCCAGAACGCCCACCACACACCAGCTTACTGGTGGAGAGGAGACAGTGATGAAGCCAATCAGTATATGGGGATGATTAGGAGGCCATGATGGACAGAGGCCAAGGGGCAAATTTGGCCAGGATGCCGGGGTTACACCCCTACTCTTTTTCGAAGGACATCCTGGGATTTTTAATGACCACAGAGAGTCATAGAGATGTTGTTCCAGAAATAACAAAGGTTGTTGATCTGGGAACATGTTTTTCTGGGTTGTGCGCCATATAGATTGTTGTTTAACTTGCTGAAGTGTGACTTGATTGATTAGGTATAATTATCTGTGACTTCACGTTTCATATCATATTGAAAACAAGAAGGTGTTTTTACTCACTCCATCAGATCTGTCCATGTAGTTGAGCAGGTTTCCTGGTTCTGGAGCCGGTTGGGATCTTCTCCCGTCCTGCTGAGGGACTTCTCAGAAAGCTTTATCATTACCCTGATATACGAGGTCATTCCTCTAAAGTGGGGCTCATACGGAGCATTCGCCAAGATCAATAGCCTCTCTGTACTCGAGAGGGGAAAATGAAAAGTTTTACCGGCTGACCTCTAATAAACACTGCATGTCTAATAACCAACAACTCACAAAGTCACAGTGGGGTTTATTCAGATTAATGAGGTTATCACTGATGCTGAACTCACACGTAGAAAGGACAGCCGTAAAGAAGACATTATAGTGAGAATATGGAGGAAAAACAGGCTCAAACTGAGGGAAAATATGCAATGTGGTGCAGATGCTGATATTTACATGGACAAAACTTAGACGAAAAGCTTGCAATGTAAATCAACGAGATCTTTATGGCAAATACTTACATAAAATGCGTATAAATATCAATTTCTGCCAATAATATGTCTTAGTAAGATGATATTTAAATGCTTAGATTTATATAATGCAATGCATTACAATGATGATTGAGAGATGAACAAATACACCTTCCTCAGAAGCCTGATGATCATATTTGATACTCATGATTTTTCTAATAAATGATGTCTGGATTATAAAGAAAGTTCCAGTTGAAATATTAGGCTAGTAACATTATTAAAGTCATTCTTGTGTTTACTTGATAAAAATCAGTGCAGATTTGACAGCAGAAAGACACTTGTTCCACACGGTCTGTTTAACATGCCTCAGATAATGTGGATCGACTGGCGTTTTCACATGGTGAATGATGAAACCGGCCAGAAGATCTCATACGCTGCGTCCAAAATCAAACACTTCCCTACTATTGTCACAGGTGCTGTGTGTGCAATCCATAAAGAGGATGCGGGACACAAACGACAAAAGATACTTTAATGTACATCTAGAACTAGAATCCAACACAAAAAACATTAACGGTCTTGTTTTGTCATGGCGGGTCAGGCAAAAACGAGGAGAAGAGGATCTAAATGCAGCACTTTTATTATAAACCGAAAAACTAAGAAGTTAATCCAACCAGATTTCATCACAGTGAAATCAGCAATGAACAAACTGAGGGCTGGAAAGAGAACTAAACTAGAAACAGGTGGAAGTAATCAATCAAACAATGAGGAACTATGACTACAAAATTGAACCATGACAATCAAGGAAACAAAGGAAATACGGGAAACAATAGTTGCGTCCCACATGACACACTACACTGTGCACTTATACACTATTTACTTGTGCACTATGTACTCAACTGTGCAGTGTATGACTGTTATAAGGTGATTTAGTCATTTATCATCGAAGTCTGATGCTCCTCCCTCTGTAATTAAAGCTGTGTCGGTCGAGTGTATGAAGTGTCCAACATCCCACACTTTATCAAGTGCATCATCCACGCATTTAAACATTCTTTTGGGAGTCTTCAGTGTGAACACACTACACACAGTATTTATACTACAAAACACCACAGAATAGTGCATTAGGATGTGAATTGGGACACCTAATGATATACAAACTAAGAACGAATCAGAAACCAAAACTGAATATGACAACTATAAAGTAGGCGAAAAACAGTATACTATGGAAGCTTGTTTCCGCCAATGAATAATAAATAAATAATAATAATTGCGACTTTTTATCTCACAATTCTGACTTTTTTCTCTCACAATTGCGAAATATCAAGTCAGAATTGTGACTTTTTTCCTCACAATTGCGATATATGAAGTCAGAATTGTGAGAAATAAAGTCGCAATTGCGTGAAATAAAGTCAGAATTGTGTGTTATAAATTTAGAATTGCGAGATATAAAGTCAGAATTGCACGATATAAAAAGTCAGAGTTCTGACTTTATAACACGCAATTCTGACTTTATATCTCGCAATTCTGACTTTATAACACACAATTCTGACTTTATTTCACGCAATTCTGACTTTATAACATGCAATTCTGACTTTATATCTCGCAATTCTGACTTTATATCACACAATTCTGACTTTATATCTCGCAATTCTGACTTTATATCTTGCAATTCTGACTTTATAATACGCAATTCTGACTTTATATCTCGCAATTCTAACTTTATATCTTGCAATTCTGACTTTATATCTCGCAATTCTGACTTTATAACACGCAATTGCGACTTTATTTCACGCAATTCTGACTTTATATCTCGCAATTCTGAGAAATAAAATCAGAATTGCGAGATGTAAACTCGCAATTGTGAGATAAAAAGTCGCAATTATCTTTTAAAATGTTTTATTTTGTGGCGGAAACAAGCTTCCATAGTATACCATCAGAGTAGTATATCTGAATATATATATATATATATATATATATAGGCAAAAAGTACCGGATGACCTACTACTTGTGGTGAGATTCTGAAGTGTGCATCTGATGGACTCTTTCCTATCCCATGAGGCCACGGGAGAGGGTTTATGAATGACAGTGAAGTGACGCAACTGATGCTGGTATAGGTCACATGATAATGACATCATTGCGAATGTAGTATGTCCAGATCACATTCATACTATATAAAACATACTTTTTTAGCAGTCGCAGAGTAAGTTTAAATTCAGCTGTAGTATCTTCTCAGACATGATACTCCGATTGAAGGAGGGACTCGAGCCATTCAGAACACTCTCGCACCTGCATAAAACACTTTAAAGGATTAGTTCACCCCAAAATGAAAATTTCCTAATAATTTACTCACCCCAATGCCATCCAAGATATCCATGTCTTTCTTTCCTCAGTGGGAGAGAAATTATGTTTTTTGAGGAAAACATTTCTTCTAACAATGGACTTCATTGGTGACCATCGTTTTTAAGTCCAAATCAATGCAGTTTCAGAAGTCTCTGAAGTGTTTAAACGGGCTGTACGCGATCACAGCTGAAGAAGAGGTTGTTATCTAGCGAAACGATAGGTCTTTTAAAAAAAAAATTCTACTTTATAGACTTTTTACCTTCAATAGTTGGGATTGAGCTGATCAACAACCAGGGAACTACGTCATCACGTTGAAAGGTCACGCCGGCGCCGGCCGAAGTACCGCCACACTGTTTACAATGCGACCGTACGTAGGAGGTAAAAACATAATTTCTCTCCCACTGAGGAAAGAAAGACATGGATATCTTGGATGGCATTGGGGTGAGTAAATTATTAGGAAATTTTCATTTTGGGGTGAACTAATCCTTTAAACCCAGAGCATCTAGAGACGTTTGCATGGATAAACATCACTTTAGTTGTAAAGGTGTCACAACCGAAACATGCACACTGCATCCACGGCTCTGATCAGGAGTGTGAAAAGAGCTGACACGTGCATGTGTGCTACACCCGACAGGCCTGAAGTTTTACAAGCTCCAGCTGTTCCCCGAGGACTCTCCGGTGGAGCTCTTGCAGGGCGACGTTCTCCAGCTCAACTGCACCGCACGGGTCGGGTTCGACACCGGCGTCGACTTCCTCTGGGAGTATCCTGGACAGAAGGTAATCACACGCTGATCAGAGACAGCATGACCTGTCCAATTCACAATAAATGACCTTTATCTAATTAATTTGTGTTGAATAAAAGAAGGTCTTGGCCTGCATGTGAGCGAAAGCGCAGTGGCTTTGGTGTGATTGTGTTCTGTAGTAATAAATCTCTGCAAACCGTCATATATTATGACACTCCTGTGCTGTTACCTCTCGTAAATCTACCAGCTCATTATTTACACCGTCTCAGTAGTCCAGCATTTCATTTCTACTTCAGCTTTAATTCATCTCCTGTGTTTGCATGTCATGTTTAGGGCACATGTTGCCAAAGAAATATATTTTTCATAAAGAAACGTTGTAACGTCAAAACCTGGAAGAAAACCTTCCAGATTTTCCAATGGCGTTTTATAATGGGGCTTTTCAATTTATGAGTAAAATAAGGTCTGTGGTAAACATAAGCTGATGATACTTGGACGTTTTGTTCTACAATGTAAAAATACACACACACTCACACCCCAAACGCTCTGATCTAGTTACTTATTAGAAACATTTGTTTAAAAAAATAATCATAACGGTTTCAAAATTCGGAAACAGGAACAAAAGGAAACGGAACAGAATTTCAAAATAAAAGTCACCGAATCTAACTGTTACAACATGAACTAACAATGAACATTTGTAATTGGTAACACTTTAGAATAAGTTTACGGTAATAAAATACTGTATTTGCAAACTATTAGCTTATAGTTAATTCATGGTTTATATATTCTAGTAGTCACTATACATATGCATTTACGTATATACATTTTAAGGAACGCTTAATATTAATGAAATTAATGTCTAAATAAATGAATAAATAAATAAAGGTTTATTTAAAGCACTTAATTAATGACTTAATTTCGTGACCTAATCTAAAGAGAGAACTATTAACCATCAACAACTCCTTTACTACTGGTTTAAAATACTGTACATCACTCGTATGGTTAAGAAGTTGTTAACAAAGCATACAAATCAGTATCTAACTCTTTATGAGCTAATTAAACAATAATAATTTAGTAAATTACAGTGACAATGAATGAAGAACTGCCTATTTCTATGTAGCCTATTAATATATTAACTACAATATCTAAACTTTGAATTAACTGTAAACTAATAGTTAGCAAATTATTTATAAGCACTTTATTACTGTATACTTATTGTAAAGTGTTACCTAACATGAACAAAGTTGAATAAATGAATAAAAACAAATGCATTTCTCATTTTTAGTGACTGTTATTTTTAGAGACCTTATTTGAAAGTTTTAGTGAATAAGTTTAAGACACTAAAGCAAATGCTACCCTGATGTATAAATAATTTAGAATTGAAATAATACATAATTGATTTTTATGCATTAATAATGAGATCACGATTAAAAAATTCTTAATGTTAGAAAAAAGTCCCAGTGATCTCAGACAGTTCTTCAGGAGCTATAGTGACCTTTCAACATGAGGGAAAAGCTAGTCATGTGATAGTGTGTAGTATTTTAAGTGTTACACTTGATCCATTAATACTAACAGTTAGTTTTAGTAAAAAAAAAATACTGTGTTAGACTAAACTGGGTAGAGTCATAGCTCTTGCATATTGTTGTCCTGTTGTTAGTTTAACTGCTTCTATTGCTCTCCTCATTTGTAAGTCGCTTTGGATAAAAGCGTCAGCTGAATGATTGAATGTAAGTGTACACACCAAAGGCACTAATCAGAGATGTTTCGTCACAGGAGAAACGGCCAGCCAGATTTAAGCCGGTGCGTAACATCTTGTCGGACGCCACGGAAGCCTCCAGTATCCTGACGATCGAGAGTGTCCGTGTGGACGACAGCGGATACTACACCTGCTCGGCCAGCACTGTGGAGAAGACACGCCATCTTACTACTGTCGTCATAGTTTACGGTAGCTCACAGATGATGCTGCCTTAAACTTAAATGTAGTTTACATTTCAAACGTTATATGTAGTTAAGGGATTAGTTCACTTCAGAATTAAAATTTCCTGATAATTTAATCGCACCCACGTCATCCAAGATGTTTAAGTCTTTCTTCAGTGGAAAAGAAATGAAGGTTTTTGAGGAAAACATTCCAGGATGTTTCTCCATATAGTGTCTTCAATGGGGTCCAACGGGTCGAAGGTCCAGATGTGAGTTTCAGTGCAGCTTCAAAGTCTCGACACGATCCAGCCGAGGAATAAGAGTCTTATCTAGACAAACCAGCGGACATTTAATAACAGAAATAAACATTTATATACTTTTATCCACAAATGCTGGTCTTGCTCTAGCTGTGATGATGCGACACACATTAGGTAATCAGGTTGAAAGGTCAAGCGTGTTCTGGTTTATAAATATAGTGTGAAAAACTCAATCTCATTTTCTCCTCCAACTTCAAAATCGTCCGACATCGTTGTTTTACCTTTTATTTGTTTATTTATTTTGTAAATGGCGTTTGACTCAGTCTCTGCACGTTGGCTTTGTAAACACTAGATCTGTTCTTCCTCCTACGTCACGCTTGACCTTTCAACCTGATTATGTAATGTGTGTCGCATCACAGCTAGTGCAAGACCAGCATTTGTGGATAAAAGTATATAAATGTTTATTTCTGATATAAAATGGCCGCTGGTTTGTCTAGATAAGACTCTTATTCCTCGGCTGGATCGTGTCGAGACTTTGAAGCTGCACTGAAACTCACATCTGGACCTTCAGCCCGTTGGACCCCATTGAAGTCACTATATGGAGAAACATCCTGGAACGTTTTCCTCAAAAACCTTCATTTCTTTTACACTGAAGAAAGACAGACATGAACATCTTGGATGACGTGGGGGAAAGTAAATTATCAGAAATTTTTAATTCTGAAGTGAACTACTTTAAATACAACATTGCTACCTTAAACAGTATTTATACTTGATTTAACCCATACAAATTTATTTTGTTGACATAAATTAATGTATTTCGGTCGATTCAGCAAAATGAAACATTATTTTTTACTTTAATAGAACTAGGTAATTTAGATGTTGTCATGTTTAATTGTGCTAATGTAACAACTCTTCTCCATAATTCAACACAGAGAAGGCTTTCATCAACCTGGACTACAGGAATGGATCGGTTTTCGAGGCCAAAGAGGGACAAAAATCAGTCGTGCTGCCGATGGAAGTGTTGGCGTACCCCTCACCCGAAACTCAGTGGTAAGGCCTCAGAGATGTCCAAAATACACCAACCACTTGTGAACCCTGTGTTTGTCATACTGAATGTTCTGAACGCATGTTTCTTATCATGTAAACAGCTTGGCTTTTCGGCTGACGTCACCCGAGACACTTTTCACCAGCCATTAAATTGTTAATGGATAAAGTCAAGTGCCATATTATTTTCTTCCGGTTGAATATCCTGTTTTCTCGGAAAGGAATGTCACATAATGCAAACAAAATGTCACAAACACCGTTTCTGACACTGCTTCGTGAAGCTTTGAAACCTTTGGGAATCATTTGTTTTATAAATTTGTATACAAATTCAATGACACATTTGTATAATAAAAAGGAAGAGTTGTAGTTAAAAGTCTCTTATTGGCCTGATTAATCAAGCTCTCCATAAAACAAGAATTTACCCTACAATTTAATTAAATAACACACATTATACAGACCATTCATGTTTAATGGGTCACGGGTGCGTGTCGTAATAAACCAAAGATGAGATGTGTGATGCAGAATAAATGATGAAGAGATTTTTTAATTAAAATCAAGAACATAAAACGTATGTAATGTATGTAACCTTAGTTCCCTGAAGAGGGAACGAGACGCTGTGTCGAAACGCTGTGGGAACGCCCCTGCGTGATTGTGTCGTGAAGCACGTATCAGTCCAATGGTGTGACGGAACGTCATGTGACGTCATCGACCAGGGAACTATAAAGGCCCTTTCACACCGGACACGTAACGAAAAAGCGAAACGAGAAAGCGAATAGTTCGCATGCAAATAGTTCACATCAGCCGCTACGCGAATTTGCGACGTCTGTGACGTTCAGAGCTTCAACATTCCAAAACTTTCGTGGCGACAGCTGAGAAAACATGGACACTTCATCATCATCATCATCATCATCATCATCATCATCATCATCATCCAGTGAAGACGAGCTTTTCATTTTCTTTAAAAGACAGAAATGAAGATTTTGGGTGCAGAGAGTCTGAAGGGGAGTATGCTAATGTCCACTTTTAGTTTCCTTTTCCTCTCTCCTCTTTCCTCACACAGGTGTCCCTGAGGGTTTTCCACAGTTTAAACACAGTGTGTTTTGTAATGTCAATACACATTACATGTAACACACGAAGTAACAAGTTAAAATCATTCGACTAGAAACTGTAGATATCACACAAAGGTTGGGAAAGAACGGCAAGCACCGGCGTTGAGGTGATGCACGAGATGGGAGGAAGCGTTCATCTAACTTGCTTCGCTGCTTTGTTTCATGTCTCTTTGCGGGCCAGTCAATATTAGCCACCGCGCGAGTGCTAATCTCCGCTAGCTCCGCACATGCAGGAGACTGAAGTGCCGAGTCCTCAGATTCTCCCAGTTCCTCAGTCCCGAGGGCTGACTGTGTATGCTGCGCTCCCAAACAAACACAGTAGATGTGTATCCCCACCCGTCATGTAGTGTGGGAGGGATGAACACACTTCAGGAATTGTTGTTCACCATTATAACACCATATTTTTTTGAATGGGTGAAAACTCCTGCCTAGCAACCTCTAAAGACAGACAAAAAACACCATTGACACAGATTTCACGAAGAGCGCTTGCTGAAGACACAGAAGCTGACACTGTTTGGTTCGGGTGTGATTTATAGTTTCCTGGTCGGTGTCGGCACCCGCCTACGACACTGCGTCACGCCATTCGACTGATTTCATGCGTGCTTCAAGACGCAGTCACGCAGGGGCGTTCCCACAGCGATGTGACGCAGAGCGAGTTCCCTTGAAAAGGAGCACTGCACACATTAACCATTGACGAAGCAGAACACTGAACTGAGGAAACAGAGGGCTTAAATACACAGGGTTAACCACATCGTAATACACATCGTTTACCAAACGGGGAACAGGTGTGCACTAATCGGAAACCATGACAACAGACTATGAGCTAGAACTCAAGCAAATCAGTGACAGGGGAAACCATGACAAAGAAACTAAACAGAACACGATAATGAAACGAAACATGATATGACTGTGACAGTTTCATATGTCATTAAAAATAGTCATGATTATTCATGCATCCCTCCAGATAGTGTTATGTGGTGAGTGATGTGTGTGTGTGTGTGTGCAGGTATAAGAATGGCAGGCCGGTCAGCAAACGGCTGGAGTTCAGCAGGTTTAAGGTTCAGCATCAGGCTCTGGAGATCAGAGATGTGTGTGAGCAAGATGCTGGAGAATACATGGTGATCCTGAAGAACACTCTGGCGGCCCTGGAGAAAAGCCTCAACTTCACTCTCATCGTCAATGGTAACTCCCTCAATCTGTAATAGATGTTGCTATTAAATATTTGCATTTTTTGTATTAGGTTGATCCATATAGTAATCAGGGTTGTTGTTGCTCGATGATTAAAAATATGAGCTGGAAACTGAAAGTTTGTTGGTAATTGTAGGTAAAGTACAAACACTAGAAGGGAAATCTGTCCACCTTAATTGAGCACAAAAGTTCTTTATGCACATTTTTAGAATTCATGCGCATCGTTTCCATCCAGCTTTTTTTATGCGATATCGCAAAAATGCACATAAAAATTGGTGGATGGAAACATTGCACTATATGTGGATACATACATAGGAATGAGGCCAGGACATATTTAAACATATATAAACCTACGTCATAGCCAGCCTTCTGAAAGAGGCAATCTAACTATACATATACTTTAAACATATCCCACACTAGCATAAAGATGGCCCTAAAGCTAACAGACATGGACTAACATTTTTAAACATTTCAACTTTTAAATTGAATGTGTGTCAGCAATAACACATTACATTGATCACAAGTGTCAAGAAAGAATTTTAAATTGTAACAAATATAATTCTGTTTCAAATAAATGCTGTTCCTTAGAACCTTCTATTCATCAGGGTATCCTGGAAAGAAATGATTCACGGTTTTCACAAAAATAATAATCGAATCAAAATGTATTTATAAAGCACTTTAAAAACCACATAGCGTACCAAAGTGCTGTACAATTTAAAAAAATAATACAAATAGACTACAATAACTTTAGTTTCAAATCAATCTTTTGAATATAATAATATATTGGTAAATTGGTAATTAACATTAACTAAGTCTAATAAATGGTTTAGAAGTATTTTTTATTGTTGGTTAATAGCTATGTTTCCATCCACCCATTTGTATGTGCGTTTTGGAATATTGCATATAAAAAACACTGAATGGAAACACAAAGATGCACATGAATTGTAAAAATGTGCATTAAAAAACGTATGCACTCAATAAAGGCAATTTTTTTTTTTATCTGATAAGAAGAAATGCACATAAACTACAATGGAAACACATTTACTGAATAAATCCCTCGATGTGCAACAAAACTCACTGGGTAACTGGAGTAACCAGTCGCTCTGAGACACACTCATTTATGATGGAGGGGAAAAGCGAAAGATTGCAGAAACTTACATTTTTATTACTGATATTTTGCACCAGTTTACCAGGAAGTGATGATTTTGTTCTCTTGAACGCATGGGATGGAAACACTGCTTTATTCACTAATGTTTTTGCACAAGTTAAATTCTCAACTGGAAACGGCTAATGTCAAGTCAAGTCACCTTCATTTATACCGCAATTTTAACAATATAGACTGTTTCAAAGCAGCTTTACAGTATAACATGAAATTAATGCAACAGAGATTGTTTGGCTTTACAGCAGCTCTAGAATAAAGTTATTGTCCAGCTAAGGTTAGTTTTGATTGATCTTCCATTGCATAGATCATTAGTTATTAACTTAGGGGCCGCTAACACGACACCGTTCACTGAAAACAGAAACTTTTAATGCGTTCTGGACGTTCAGTCGCACGACAGCAGTGTTTGGGACTCGAGAACGCAAACTTTGAAACTGGTTCCAATGTGCAAGTTTTAGAAAAATGTTTGAAAACGTTATCATTTCCACTTAAACTTCAAAAACGTGAATCTGTGAGAACGCTGACGGCGTGCACATGCGTATCACGTGTTCAGTCTGTAGCTGTGAGCGTTTGACTATATGTGTGCGCAGGCGTGTAGTCTTACTTTACAAAGTGACATCGCCAAATTACTTGTCTGGCTTGCATACACTCTAAAAGATGCTGGGTTGTCTTAACTCAACTTTAGGTCAAATGTGAACAAACCCAAACATTGGGTTAAAAAGTTAATTAAAAAATTCAACCCAACGGCTGATTTTGTCCATATTTGGCCCAGCATTTTTTAGAGTGTAATACAGATTTTTTTTGTGTCTTTTCCGCAAATAGTGATATTTGTCTTATTTGGTGTGCATGTGCAGTTCCTCCTCAGATCCACGAGAAGGAAGCAGCGACGCCCACCAACCCGTACCGGAAGGGCAGTCGCCAGACCCTGACCTGCACCGCCACCGGCTTCCCCCTGGCCTCGGTCCGCTGGCAGTGGAGGCCCTGGAGCCCCTGCAGTCTCGACAGCTCCCGCAGGGCCCCGTAAGACCCCGCTCCAACACATATGACATTCTTCTTTCAGACGAACACAATCGGAGTTATATAATAAAATATCCTGGCTCTTCCAAGCTTTATAATGGCAGGGATTGCAACTCCATTCCATTCACGGCTGAATGTCGAACGCGACGAGTTCACGCTGAGTTCAGAGTGGATAGTCTTTGTCCCGTTTGGCGTCGTGCCCGCGCTCTCTTCGAGGTCGGAGACGCTCTTCCCCGTGTTTTCAGAAGCGTTGTTTATTTTCTCTGCGGTGCAGGCTGAGCGAGTGGCAGCTCTTCTTCCGCGCGCACTGGAGATAAGGGTTATTTATAGTGTTCGGCTCAGAGAGAGCAGTGTGAAGGGCAGAGGCCTGTCGTCTAAACATCAGGAAGCCCGGAGACAGGCGGATCGAAGCATCCTCCGGCCCTGAACGAGGACGGCCCGGATCGGATCCGGTTTGGAGGGACGTTAGCGTAATCATTCGGAGAGAGATCTTCCCTTCTGCTCACACTCTCACAGCTGAGGCCTAGATATCCTGATGTCAACTCACCCAGACAGAAGCATAGTGTCGGCCCAGATCCGGCCCACATCTGGCACACAGGGATTCCACAGGGATCTGGGCAGACACTGTGTTGCTGTTTGGGTAAGGCCCGTTCACATCAATGAAGATAACTATTAGGGTTGCGCGATATGCTCCATTTTCATATCGTCCTATCGTCAGCCTGTGAGATCGGCGATACACGATATTATCGTGAGGGGGCGGGGCTTACTTATTTGATTATTAACTTGCTTATTTACTCATCAATTTGCTTGTTTTATTACTTCGTTTTAAATGAGAATCTTTTTCTATTTTGCTAGCAAAGGTGGAGTGTTTATTAATAGGCTAAATCAGGTTGTTTCCTGGTATAGTGAGGTAAAAAAAAAAGATCCTAATCATTCTTGTATCTGACCATTCTTGTATATTTCAACATGTCAGCGGGAAATTTACGGACACACATGATCCCCTCATGCCGTTACTGATGAAGCATTTTGACTGTAGGCTGCTTCTGCACGAGATCATGAGAACACGTTTTAATTTATTGGGTCAAGAAAGAGTCGGAGTCTGCGATATGTCCTCCTACCAGTGCTCTCTCTGTCTGGATGCACTTCACTTATGCGCACCGCACTTCAATAAACCGAAATAACGCGGGTTTTAAATGCCGGGAGAAATCAGAGGCAAAAATCTAAAAGTCGATCGGTACTTATGACTTGACTCTGATAAAGGAAAATGGGTTAATCCGTTTACATGACCACATGCATTGTCAGTTTATTCAGCATAATCGAGTTAATAACGTGCATGTAAATGCGATCATTCCCTGAAAACGAAAGCAGAAACGGACTGCGCTTTCACTGCATTAACTGCGCGTTCTCTCAGAGACGACGGTGGATATAACGGTAGGCTACAGCATCTTAATTTACTGGCTTAATATTTCTCTTGTGGACTTACATTATTGACAGTGAAAAAAATAGAAGAATATTTCTTGTTAAACAAGTTTGAAGTTGCTTGTGATTTTCACAGGCAGAGTTTCACAGATGCTTCGTGTAGCCTACTAAAGACTTTATTAGGCATAGGCGGCCTATATAATTTTATTGATATTATTATTATAATTAATATTTTGTAATTGTAGCCTACTGTTTTTAGTGTTTTTACTGTCATTAAATATTTTGTTAATGTGCTATGGAAACAAAATACTGACGAACAACGATGCCGCGTCTTCATCTTGGCTCTGTATAAGAATATGCGTCTGTTAAAACAAGCACTCTTGGCAATTTGTGAATGGATCACCTTGCAATTCAATTTCGTTGTGGGATGTAATTTTTTTCTGTTTTAAAAATATTTTCTTTGAGGAGTCCTCATACGCGCGCGTCGGTGACGTTGCATGTGTGGTTATGTGATGTCGCAAGTGTGGTTATGTGGTGAGATGTCGTTATGAATTTAGGCAAGGCAAATATAATTGTAACTATACTAGCTTCATAATAATAATAATAATAATGATTTAATACATTAATAGGAAAACGAGCCAATTATCGTATTGATATCGTCAAAGGCATCTGCCATCGGCGATATCTCTGTCTATCGTCGATACACGATACTATCGTCTATCGGCACAACCCTAATAACTATAAAGTTTAAGGGCCCTATTTTAAGGATCTAAGCTCATGGTCTAAAGCACACGGCCCAAGTGCACTTACTGCGTGTCCGAATCCACCTTTGCTAGTTTAAAGACAGGAAAAATGGTCGCCGCTCCCGGTGCATGGTCTAAGAGGGTCGTCTCTGTTCTCTTAATGAGTCATGGGTGTGTTTTAGGCGTCATGTGCAATAAACCAATCAGAGTCTCATCTCCCATTCCCTTTAAAGGCCAGTTGCGCTCGTCCATGGCGGATTCGCTATATACATGGAGGAATTTGCAAGCGGAAAAACTGAACAGATCTGCTTGTGCGCGAGGTTAAAGCTGTGTGTGTGTTTGTGTGTGTGTGTGTGTGTGTGTGTGTGTGTGTGTGTGTGTGTGTGTGCGTGTGTTTGTTTGTGTGTGTGTGTGTGTGTGTGTGTGTGTGTGTGTGTGTGTGTGTGTGTGTGTGTAATGTGTGTGTGTGTGTGTGTGTGTGTGTGTGTGTGTGTGTGTGTGTGTGTGTGTGCGTGTGTGCGTGCAGACCATCTACAGGACAAGTTGGAATCCACCGTATCTTTATGTACACAATATTATTCTTTTACATTGTAATACTTTTATTTGTAATATTTGGCATGTTTGTGTGCCACTGCGCGTCAGTGTGTGTGTAATAAGCAGAGTGTGTGTGTAATAAGCAGAGCGTACGTGCGTTGTGGAACTGCCTATAGGCACACATTAGTAACTCGCTCTTTAAATAACAAAAATATTTTTTTTTTATAATTTTATAATAAAATAACTAACCCTAACTGTGCCATTGACTTTAGA
>JAJAQA010000011.1:5308011-5333011 GCA_021464565.1 Rutilus rutilus
CGAACTTTCCATTTAACAATGTCTTTTTGCTGTGATCAACTCTTGAACTGAAATGTTTGGTGCTGTTTCCACAGACCGTCGGCCGTGTGGTCATTCAGATCGCCAATGTGTCGGCCATGTACAAGTGCTCGGCAGAGAACAAAGTGGGAACAGATCAACACTTGATATATTTCTACGTAACCAGTGAGTCTCACCAGCACACTTTGAACAAAGCTGTTTTAAGCTAATAATTCTTTCTTTCATTGGTCTGTTGTAACTGTGACACTGATGGTGGTCACTACTGCTATACTTAAAGGGATAGTTCACCCTAAAGTCATCATTTACCCACCCTGGTGTTGTTCTAATGCCGTTTGCTCTTCTTTCTTTTATGGACCACAAAAGCAGAATTTTGGTAAAGAAACGTCCTGCTCGCGCTCGTCCACATAATGGCAGTGAATAGCGACTGGCATCAAGCTTTTATAAAAAGATGCAAAAGTATCACATCAATTCATTTAGTGTCTTTTTTAAAGCTTGATGCATGTCACTATTCACTGCCATTATGTGGACGAGCGCGAGCAGGACGTTTTCTTTTACTAAAATTCTCCTTTTGTGGTCCAGATTACTTTTGTGTTATGATTTACAAAAATTGTACATTTAACAGTATTTTACTGTAAAACTGCATGAAATGTCCCGTTAGATCTATTACAGTTTACCATACAGTAAATCTAACCAATGAACATTTTACTGTAGCATTTTTACCATCTTTTACTGTTAAAGTTACAATTCATTTTTTAAAGTGCACAGACCAAGTGTGCCGCACACGTCCTGAAAAGTGAAGCCAAAGCGTTTTGATCGCCCCCTGGTGGCTGGATGCAGTATAGGTCATAAGCTCCGCCCCCTACATAAAATCGAATGGGGCGACTAAAAAAAATCTAATTTACAATTTTTTCAAAAGATGGGTTCTGTCATTTTAGGTAGTTTAAGGTAGGACGTACTGGATGTTCAAGTGTTTTTCCATTAAGTTAGATTTTATTTCGTTATTTGATGCTGTAAAAACGGGGTGTGTCGTCATGATTGACAGCTGTGCCTGCGATCGAGTCTGTGGGCGGGACATTGTGACGTAATCGGCAACTACCGTTTCTAGGATATTTTGGCTTCATTTTTCTACAGTGGATGGAAGTGGAGATGCGTCGTCCATCTTACTTAAACATTGTTTGCATTGCTTTCCTATTTACTCGCTTAATAATGTTGGGTTAAAAATAACCCAACGAGTAACCCAACTATGGGGTGGTGTAGCACCTTCCCAACTGTGGGTTATTTTAACCCAGTGCATTGGGTTAAAAGCCAGTTGGGTTAAAAGTAACCCAACAGTTAAGTTAACTATTTATTTTTATTCATGACCTTATTTAAATTAATAAAATACACTTTGTTTTCGAATACAGATTATTTATTTGTTTAAAACAATAAATATGTCTCAACAAATATATTTTTAAATCACAAACTAAATATCGGGGAGTCCAGAATTTAATGTAAATATACATAATTGTGAACATAAATTCAAAAATACACAAGTGTACGTACAACACACGTATTTAACCCAACAGCCGGGTTATTACAAAAAATGATCCAACGATTAAAAAAATGACCCAACTTTTTTTTAAATAACCCAACATAGTGACTCAATATGTGTAACCCAATGGTTGGGTTAAAAAAAAATAACCCAACGTGTTTTTTTTTTTTTTACTGTGTAGCTATCCCAGAAGGCTTCGGGATAGAGACGGAGCCCTCTGAGGATCCTCTGGAGCAGGATCTGGTGCGCCTGAAGTGCAACGCAGATAACTACACCTACGAGAACCTGCGCTGGTACCGTCTGGACCCGCAGGCCGTTCCTCCAGAGCTGGACTGCAAGAGTCTGCACCAGTACGCCGAGTCTCTGGGCGGGAATCTGTCCTTCCAGACCGCCAGCAACAACTGGGTCCTGGAGCTCAGCATCCCCAGCATCCAGCTGCAGGACGAGGGCAACTACGTGTGTGAGGTGCAGAACCGGCGCACTGGGGAGAAACACTGCCACCGCAAGTACATCCCGGTCAAAGGTGAAGCTCGTTCACTGCTCAAATCTAGATGGCCAGTTTCATTTGCACACAGAACACAATCTGCAGCAGGGACTAGCTTCCAAAACCTAAACTGCGTCTGCGTATTATCTAACTGTGTAGTTAAATTTAACAGCTGACAGATATTCAACATAATTCATCTGTGAGACAGTCTAACAGAAGGATGGACAAAACCAGTCAAATATCAACTGAGTTCTGCTCATATTTTTTACATATTATTACCCTTTTCTAAACTATAGCGAATAAACGGTGATAATGTGAGAAATGTTAAAGGTGTAATGTAATTCCATATATAAATTTTGACACACCACTTCTAATAATGTCAATACTGTGTCTATACATGTGGCTGTCACTACTGTATCAGAACACCTAACCCACTCTCTCTCTCTCTCTCTCTCTCTCTCTCTCTCTCTCTCTCTCTCTCTCTCTCTCTCTCTCTCTCTCTCTCTCTCCCTCTCTCTCTCTCTCAGCACTGGAGGCTCCTCGATACCGGCACAACCCCACCAATCAGACGTTGAATGTGAGCGAGTCTCTGCAGATGGAGTGTGATGTGGAGGGCACACCCTCTCCACAGCTGTCCTGGTTTAAAGATAACCAACCCCTCCATCAGATCTCAGGTCAGGCACTCATGACAGCCCTTCATTAATGCTACTAAATCCACTAAAGAGCAGTGAGTGATTTTCTCTTTGTCTTTTGTTGTTTGATTAACATTAACGGACATAAAGCAGCAGGAATATTAGGCTGCTAATCATTTTTACAGTGTACTGTAGTCTGATTGAAATTAAATGTATTTTAACTGAATTTGAATGCACATTAATTTAGTTTAGATTTGTTACATTTTTGCTTGCAATTAATGCAATTAAATTTGTGTTTCGTTTCATTTCATTTTTTTATTTATCTCGAACAATCAGCAAAACAAAATTTTAAAACACAAAAAGTCAGAATTTAATAACTAAAAAACAAACAAAAATAAAATAAAAATATAAAAGGATTAGTTCGAGAAGGAGCAGGCGGAAGCAAATAGCTTATTTAATCCTGCCCCTTATTTCACAAAATAATATTATTACAATTTAAATAGATATGCAAATACCGCAGATAATCTTTCAGGTCTTACAATAACTTACAACAATATACAACAATACCTTTAAATTACAATTCCATTCCTGAGTTTAGGTCTGTTCATTTCTGTATTGGCCAAGTAATGATTTCTTTAATCTATTTTTGAAATGAATGATATTATGGCTCTGCTTGATGTTATTGTTCAGTCCGGTCCATAAGGTGACCCCACAAACCGAAACACACATGCTTTTAACAGTAGTTCGCACAAGAGGTTGTTTGAACACACAGTGTTTAATTGACTTAGAACAACATAATCATATTGAAAGTATTACCTTACAAAAAGTGCACTTACTTAAGTGTGTTTAGAAATATTATCATGAAAGTGTACTTTCTTTAAGTTAAATCTAATAGATATCATTACAAAGTGCATTTGTTAAGAAATATTGTCAGTGTATTCTCTTTAATTTTAGTTATATTATATTATCTTCAAGTGCACTTTTCAAAAAGTATACTTTTATGATTTGAAGCACACAAAAAGTATGCTTTCAGTACAATTAAGCACACTTATTTTTCACAAGTGAGCACTGAAAGACCAGTGAATGTTGTGAAGCAATTTCAGCTGCGTATAGAAAACTTGTCTCGTGAATTTTGCGTCAGCCTTTACATTGACCACCGATCAAACTATATAAAGGTATTATCGGCCGATAACGACTGGAGCGCCAGTTTTCCCACATCACGAAACCTGTTCAAACCCGTATCCCAGCTCAATAGTGTTTTACAATACAGCATCAACACTTTACGTACCTAAAAATTCATTCTTATTTTTGCCGCAAGTACACAGTAGTAAAGACACCTAATATAAAGAGCTACGGCAAGCAGAAAGGTGTTCGGTAGTTAATACTGTGAGTTTGTCAGGATATGAGATTGTGAAGTAATCAACAGGTCCATAAAATAATATCACATCATCTGTTTTAAATGTACACTATTTTCTTCCATTTCTCTGCATGTTGTTCAGCCCTCCTTCAGATTAACATAAATGTACTATTCAAAACCGATCCCATTACAGATTACATTATCCGCACCGCAGCAATCTCCTCTAGCTGAGCACATTCGAATAGGAACACACTTATTCATGAGCACATGCTTACACTCTCTCGCTCACACACACTAAATTGAATTCCAGTGCTGATGTAAAGCATTCAGGCTGACGTGCCGGAGGTCTGGGTGGGCCGTTGGACTCCTGTATATATACGGCTCTGGGAATGTGTATGTGGGCTGATACCAGTGGGCCGTAAGTGAATTCGCATGCAGTGCATGTACAGTCTGTGGAAAGGTGTAATGCGGAGGATATTATATCGGGAGCAAACTGAGTTCAGGAGTTTAGCTTTTAGCAGGAGTGTGTGACTGGAATGTGTTAAAGTTGCTGAATCTGAATCCATAGCAAAACCACAGAAGGTTTTAGAGACTGTGAAATCCAGTGAAGTCAATTAAAGCATACGCTTCTGATTATCCCTCCAGCACAGTGACTAGTGTCGGCGTTATACCAGAGATTTCCTGATACAGATCTCAGCTGGCGTGTTATAGACGAGAGGAGAGATGTTTTAAACATTTGTGTTGAAATTTAAATTTGTGTTGTTTCAAGTCAGCTTCATTTTATAGCGATTTTTAACAATATAGATTGTTTCAGCTTTACAGTGATAATAGGAAATTACAGTAACAGATTGTTTGCCTTTACAGCAGCTCTAGAATAAAGTTATTGTCCAGCTAAAGTTAGTTTTGATTGATTCACTTACGTTGCAAAGATCATTAGTTATTAACTTAACACCGCTAACACGACACCGTTCACTGAAAACAGAAACTTTTAATGCGTTCTGGACGTTCATTCGCACCACAGCAGTGTTTGGGACTCGACAACGCAAATCTTGAAACAGGTGCAAGGTGCAAGTTTTGAAAATGTTTGAAAACGTTATCATCTCCGTGTAACACTGTGTGCTAACTACACGCGACCCGACGCCACGCCACGACGCGCGATAAAGGTTCTTCTCCATGTTAATCAGAGTGTTTGTCCTAACCAGGCGCGACGGCGACACACGACGACTCTATTTTAGAAACGGTTTCTATTTTTCTGCGACGTCGCGCTGGAACAACAAACACAAAGTGTGGCGATGATAATCTCAGGCACTGTTTATGTGCTTTATTTAATGTTTAAAGCGTGTAATGTGACTTTGAATATCATTTAGTGCTCCAGCTTTGTAGCTGTAAAAGCAACAATGGATAATTCACCTCAGATCCTGAAATGAAACAAATGGAAACAAGAACGTTCTTCAAACTGTGAACAAACAAGTGTATTATTTGACAAAGATTGTTTTAGTAACTCAGTAGCATATGTCTTTTTAATAATGTTTAAATGGTGTAATATTTGTGAATTTGATTATGTAGCTACTTATCCATTTTCATGCGAGTGCTGAGATTACTCTCTGGTGCCACTCAATTACTCTCACTCGCCGCGAGACTCCGCCCACACGCTGTTCTGATTGGCTGACTCCGCCCACACGCTGTTCTGATTGGCTGACTCCACCCACACACTGTTCTGATTGACAGACTCCGCCCACACGCTGTTCTGATTGGCTGACTCCGCCCACACGCTGTTCTGATTGGCTGACTCCGCCCACACGCTGTTCTGATTTGCTGACTCCGCCCACATGCTGTTCTGATTGGCTGTGGGTTTTTGATTGATTTTGACGCATTTCGCAGTCGCATTGCGTCTAGTGAGGACAGACAAATTATTTGTCGCTGGAATCTTATCGCATCGCGTCTGTTTAGGACACGTTGTAAACTTAAAAAACGTGAATCCGTGTTTGCATACATACAGTATATGCACTGGCACATTGCAGGCACAAGGTCTTACTTTACAAAGTTTCTCTACACTCTTAAAGAAAAGGGTTCCATTCTGGGGTTCCATATACGAAGCGGTGATAGAGTGATAGTTCACACTTCACTTCATCAGGTCTGGATACGGCCCAGATCCGGCAGACTACACACAAACTCCTTTACATTCAGTCCACCTTATCAGAGCAGATGTGGCCATTTGTGTGAGGCTTCCGCTTTCATCCGCTTCCAGTTATTTTAGTCGTAATGCTGCTTGATATTGCTAACGGTTGTTTGTTGTCATATCGTTTTAGATGTATTATCATAATCGTAAACACACTGGTTTGTATCGCAAATATTCTTACTGTTTACTGCACTTTGTTTTACTTCTAGTTGTTTCCCTAAAGCGGAGAAATGAATCTCAAGTCTCGCACATTCACAGAAAATAGATTACCTCTGAGCTGCAAAATAAGGTGGATTAACTGATACATGAGTTAATTAAATACTACTTATCGTCACATGTTAAACCTACTCTAAACTCACTTATTTGACTATAATTGTTATTTAGTATATGTGACATTAAAATTACACTCTAAGTGAGGTCCATTATAATGAGGATTATATTGTGATATAAATAATTTTATAATATTTATGTTATGCTTTAAATGGTAAAACTGTGTTAATTAGCCTTGGCTGACTTAAATTGTGACGGGCGACCCGCAGGACGTCTTGCATTTGATTTTGAGTCATTCGACAAAGAACAGAGGACAGAAAAGTCGGTGGATTTAGAGTTGATCACAAACGCACACTTAAAATAAAGGTTCTTTATTGGGATTGATGGTTCCATGAAGAACCTTTAACATCTATGAAACCTTTCAAATGCACACAAGGTTCAATGGTTCATTTAACCCTCATCCTTTCCTCACACTGTGTAACACATCTTTCCCTCACGGGTCAAAATGACCCGAAGCCATAAAATTAGACTGAATTTTTTTGGTGTCCAGAAAGCTTATTTCATTTCATTTTGATAATATTTTTTCTAATGCAATTTTTTGTTATTTTTTATTTTATTTAAATTACTAGATTTGATCAATAAATAATAAATAAATAGTAATTTCGCACATTCCTCACATTCTTTCAACTTAAATTCAAAATAACTCACAATTTCATGCATAACCCTTTTAATTCAGCTCTAAATATCTTACATTGGGTGTCTTTGCCGACCTCTTGTGGAAAATAAATAATATAACATGATATTTCATAACTCTTGCCACTAGATGGCCTTATAGCTCTATATGGAGCAACTGAGCTGTTCCTCTGGGTCGTAAAGTCAGTTCACTTCAGTATGCATTCAGATACACATTATAAAAGCATTTTGTGGTGAAGTTTTAGCATTTTTAGTTTGAATTTTGAGCGTTTTTAGTTTTAAGGGGGTCAAATTGACCCGTGAGGGAAGGATTTGTTACTTTTTTAAAATTTCAACCACAAAACTCCTCGAATCCATTTACAATTTTTTTTTTTTGTGGTTCAAGTGCAACAAAAGTCCTGGGGTCTCTTGGACCTTCTGATGAACACTAATTAAAAAATATTTTTTTTTATGAGTTTCGGGTCAAAATGACCCGAGGGAAGGATGAGGGTGAACTGATCACTGAAAGGATCTTTGAGGAACCAAAAATGTTTCTTCTGTTGCATCAAAACCCTCTATTGGAGCCTTTTTTTTTTTTTAAGAGGGCCATTTCATATGCATTAAGAACTCACTCATTCACAATGTTGGCCTGCTTTATATAAGTCAATTTTGTACACCGTTTCGCGTTGAACCAATTCAGGGGTAGATAGTGAAGGTGTTGATGATTGAAGAATATCACAGAACTTACAGTTCAGAGAAGAGCGCTGTAAGAAAGCCGGCAGATTGTGTGTTTGACAGTTTTGTGGATGTGTACAGGGATCCTGCTTCAGGACTCCAACCGGACTCTCAGCATTCAGCGAGTGCGAGAGGAAGACGCCGGTCTGTACACCTGCACCGCCTGCAACCAGAGGGGCTGCGTTCAGTCCTCGGCCACGGTGTCCATCATCGGTGAGATCCTCTAGGTGGCGCTGTAGGATACAGTTCACTCTTCTGCCTTGCCCTTCAGTGCCCAGACAGCAACATAGTGTCGGCCCAGATCCGGCCCACATCTGGCACACATGGATTCCACACGGCCCAGATGCGGGCCGGATCTGGGCCGACACTATGTGTCTGTCTGGGAAGTCATTTAGTAGAGCATAAACAGTACGTACAAGCTCATACACAGACTAACACACACTTTTGATTTATAGGCGCTTCACCCATTGACTTCTATTCTTAAATATTAAGCTAATGTTAAGTTCTACACCCTAACTCTTCTCTAACTAATGAGGCGTTTACACGACATTGTTTTCAACTAAAAACGGAAAACTCTTTATGGCCGTTCATGCACACAACAGCAGCGTTTTGGGGGACTGAAAACACAAACTTATCAAAACGGGTTTCAAAGTGCAAGTCTTTGAAAAATATACCGTTATCGTCTCCATGTAAACAACACAAACGTGAATCTGTGCAAACGCTGATGTCATGTACATGCATATTACGTGTTCAGGCGTGTAGTGTTTCTTTAACAAATAGACATCGCCATCTACTGGCCTGGCAGCAGAATACAGCGATTTTAGACGTTTTCATGGATCCGTGCGAACGGGGTCGTTTGTACGTGAAAAACACAAAGATACATCGTTGTCGTGTGAATGTACCCTTAAATTACACCTTTTGAACTTTTTTAATTTGCAATTTAAACGTATTTAGTCTTTTATAACCTTCATGCATCTCTTCTTTACCATTTAAATGTTTGTGTATTAATATATTTTAATATTAAAATCATGAAATACGTAATAATTTAAATAATAAATAATATAATAAAAATTGGATATGTTGTTTTAGTCAACTGTAACCCCCTTTTATGTAATATTAGTGCATAGAATATAATTTTGTAGCATTTTTCTTTGAGGAAAAACAAGCAACAAATTGGCAAGAAAATCATATTTGTGTAATGAGAATTTTGATCTTGCAAAACAAACACTGGATCTTTTACATGTAATTAGAAAAATAATTTTTAGAAGACGTGAGCTTTTATGTTGGTTTCTAAGCTTTAACACAATAACATGTTTTGTCTGCCAGGCTCTGATGACAAGACCAATGTAGAAATAGTGATTCTCATCGGGACGGGAGTCATCGCCATCTTCTTCTGGGTCCTTCTCCTCGTCATCTTCTGCAACGTGAAGCGGGTCAGTGCAGTCTTTCTCTTCACATCCAAATCACAACTGCATTATTCAAGAATATAGCAATTCAAGGAGCGCACACTGATGCCTGCGAGGCCTTTCAATAACAATGTGAAATTGACATCGACAATGCCTTGCCTTCAGTGCAACGTACGAGCAAACCCAAATCAGCATGAGCAGCGGAGTCAGCGATTCTGCAAGCCTCGGGCTCGCTCCTCTTATAGGCTGCGGGATCATCCAGAACTAATGGTTATGATGCTGTCCTGCAGGTGAACCCGGCCGATATCAAGACCGGCTATCTGTCCATCATCATGGACCCGGGAGAAGTGCCGCTGGAGGAGCAGTGTGAATACCTGTGCTACGACTCCAGCCAGTGGGAGATCTCCAGAGACCGGCTGCGCCTCGGTACTGTCACTGATCCTTCAGTTCAACAGCTCTCGTGTAGGATTCAGATCGGCCCAAATACAGAGCATTCATGGCTGGTGTCCCAGAAGTGAAGCGTTTTTAAAAATATTTTCAGGGGAGTCTTAAAGTCCCCCTGTAGTCAATAATTGTATTCCTTATAACTCATCTTTAATCACCAAAATTATAATTTTTTAGTTATGCCTTAAAATAGCTTGAATGTAACGCTACACCCTTCTATGAATATGCAAATGAGCCCCGCCTCCACTCACTCACTCAGCTCAGAGATCCACTGGTTGACGATCACACGTTGATCTGATTGGTTACAAGGTAGTTTGTGACGTCAGAAACACCAGCGATTTCAAAGCGTGTGTTTGAGACTGTCTTTGGTTCACTGCAGTTTTAAGGAGGAAATACTCAGCAATGGTGTCGACTTATGAACTTACACATGCTTTGTCTTAAAGCAGATTAAAACACCACATAGACACATAAACAACATTAAACGCTGGACTTTCCCCACAGGGGGACTTTAAATCAACATTTAGGAATCCTTTGGGAATGTGATTTTTGAGGGAAATGCAGGTCGTTTGTGAGTTGATGCAAAACTAATAATTGAATCAAATTTAACATTAAAATAAAAGAAATGGGACTGCACAATGAATCTAAATGAAACTAAAATAGCAGATTATCTCCTCAAATCGAGATGATCAAATCAAAGGCAGTGATTTAAAGAAGCATATAGTCTGTTGCGCTGCGTGTTTCAGAGTGAAGAGCGACACGGTGTTCATTTACACAATTTCACCAATATTCCTCTAAAATTAAGAGTTAAACGTTTAAGGGTTTATGAGTTTGAAAGTGAAAAATTAACTCATCTTTGATCACCAAAATGACATATTAAAAAAAAAATTCCGTGAAAAAGTGTCTTTATGCCTTAAAATAGCTTGAATGTAACTCGACACCCTTGCCTCATTTAGTATGCGCGGTTCTATGAATATGCAAATGAGCCCCGAGGAGTTAACTTTCCAGCTAACTGGAACGTACAGATGTTACCCGAGTTATTTCAGATTTATTCAGTCACGTTTAATAATAATTTTCACTGTACTGATTTGGGACGCACACACATTCTACTCTCATGATGAATAGTGAAACGTTTGTTTTAGCAACACTTCTTCCGTGTCCGTGTTTGCAGGGAAGGTGCTCGGGCATGGAGCTTTCGGGAAGGTGATCGAAGCCTCCATGTTTGGACACGACAAGAAAACCTCTTCAAACACCGTGGCTGTGAAGATGCTGAAAGGTTCAGTCTCACCCATAAACTGTAGAGAATACAGAAATGCCCGTTGACTTTCACATGCGTTTACTGAAGTGTTGTGTATGACAGAGGGAGCCACAGCCAGCGAACACAAAGCGCTGATGTCAGAACTGAAGATCCTCATTCATATTGGAAACCATCTCAATGTGGTCAACCTTCTCGGAGCCTCCACCAAACCCAACGGTAGGAGAATCCAGTATAAAACAGATACTTCTGTTCCTGTGTGCAGATTCCCAGACAGCAACACGTTCAGACTGCCAGTCCAAATCCGATTATTTGCATATCCGATTGAAATGATGATCTAAAACTAATGATGTCCACACAGTGTATCGCAACTGGTCGATCCGATGTGTGTGTCCATGCAGCTCTTTCGTTCTCTGGAATATTTGCATTGGTTTCTATGGCAATGGCGTCAAAAACTACAACAAAAACCACAACATGGACGAGTTTGCGATGTTTTATATTTTACAACATGGAAATGTTTAGCATGTTTGCTATAACAACGTCTGACGTTCTACGATTTATGTGACGTGAGAAAGTCCAACCCGATCTCACGACAATTCGACCTCAATTTGCTAAATCGTACATATTTTACAAGTTGCCCAATTCGTATGAATTCGTACGAATGACCTACCCCTGACCCCGCCCCTAAACCTACCCAATCAAGTGGGTTTAGACAAATCGTACGAATTCGTATGATTTGTTTAAATTATCCACCTTTTTAGCCACCTTTTTTCGTACGATTTGTCTTAATTAGCCACCGTTTAATCACTCATACGAATTCGCACGAATTGGTCGTGAGATAGCGTTGGAAAGTCACATAAACCACGTGGAATCCGATCTGAGCGGTCAGACTGAAACGGATTTCCAGAAATGTGATTTGAATATGATTTTAAACCACATATGGATGTAGCTCGAAACGGATTTGTAAAATAGCATTTCATGTTCACACTAGCTAAATCTGATCAGATTTCAGTCGGATATGCAGATTTGGGCTGAAAGGCTGATCCGGCCCACATCTGGATCGTGTTGAATCCACGTGTACCAGATGTGGGCCGGATCTGGGCCGACACTACGTTGCTGTCTGGGTTTGGTGATCCAGATATACAGTACAGGTCAAAAGTTTGGACACATTACTATTTTTAATGTGTTTGAAAGAAGTTTCTTCTGCTCATCAAGCCTGCATTTATTTGATCAAAAATACAGATTTTTTTTTTTAATATTGTGATATATTATTACAATTTAAAATTAATTGGTTTTCAATTTATTATACTTTAAATTATCATTTATTTCTGTGATGCAAAGCTGAATTTTCAGGATCATTACTCCAGTCTATCACATGATCCTTTAGAAATCATTCTAATATGATGATTCATTATCAAAGTTGGAAACAGTTCTGCTGCTTGATATTTTTTCATAACCTGTGATACTTTTTTAGGATACTTTGATGAATAAAAAGTAAAATATATATATATATATTAAAAAAAGAAGCAGATTTTTTAAAAATAGAAATCTTTTGTAACAGCGATATACACCACTGGTCAGTACTTTTTTTTTCTTTCTTTTTTTGAAATAAATCAATACTTTTATTCAGCAAGGATGTGTTAAATTGATAAAAAGTGATAGTAAAGAAGATTTATATTATTAGAAAATATTTTTTTTATTTTGAATAAATGCAGTTCTTTTTAACCTTTTATTCATCAAATATATTAGGCAGCAGAACTGTTTCCAACACTCATAATAAATCAGAATATTAGAATGATTTCTAAAGGATCATGTGATAGACTGGATTGTCACATGTGACACTGAAGACTGGAGTAATGATGCTGATAATTCAGCTTTGCATCACAGGAATAAAGTATTTTTTTCCTATTTTGTTTATATCTGTTTTTTTCTGTATTTTTGATCAAATAAACGCAGCCTTGATAAGCATTAGAGACTCCTTTCAAAAATATTAAAAAAATCGGAATGTTTCCAAACTTTTGACCTGTACTGTAGAAATATTAAGTATCTGTCTGCTGCATCCTTCCATACTTCTTTCTAAACCTCTGCTTGATCTGATTGTCAGGTCCTCTCATGGTTATAGTGGAATATTGTAAATATGGAAATCTCTCCAACTTCCTGCGTGCCAAGAGGGAGTTCTTCTTACCATACAGGGTGAGAGAGACTCAAATGCTCACTTTTATAACAGGATGAAATGCATATATGCTTCCTCTCACAACAGCACGACAGTCAGTGATAATGAGGTGTGGTGTAACATTTGCAGGATCGTTCTCCTAAAACCCAGAGTCAGGTGCGCCGCATGATAGAAGCGGGTCAGGCCGGTCAGCTTGAGCATCGGGCGTCCAGCTCTTCCAACACCAGCCCTGCGGCGGCACAGTCTCGCGGTGAGGGTCAATACACACACACACACTGAGAGATTACACAGCCCTGCATCTTACATACATACATAACTGATGGGTAATTAATATACTCCTTGATAATAGGTGATAGGAGATATAGAAAATAGAAGAAAGAAAGAAGATATAGGGCCGGATCTAATGCTGCGGGTCATGTGCTATTGGAAACATCGTACATTTATCATCAGGGCAACTTTTCATAGTCGGAAACCTGTAATTACAACTGGGAAACTCAGAGATCATTTTGTGATCAGTGATGATTTGATGCGGATGTAACTTTTTTTTAAGGATAATGGCATGTAGTTGAATTTAAAAATATGCTCCAGTAAACCTGGGTTTCATGTTTTCGACAACAAAGCACTTGAACGTGACATACTCGTAATTACGTCTTCTGAAGTGGGACTAGCACATGAAGGCATCATAAATCATGTGGCAATCCCACCGAGGGCTATAAAGAGCTTAATGAGAAACTAACGGAGGGACTGAGCCATATTAGCAGAGCAGAACATCATGAAGACATTGAGGACGGCTCCTCAGAAGCACTCGGTCCACCTGAGGAATCGCTGATTATTACATTACCTTCCTGACAGCTTACTTAGCAAACTCTTCTATATTTCCCCAGCTGCGGTGGACGATCTCTGGAAGACCCCGCTCACGATAGAGGACTTGATATGCTACAGCTTTCAGGTCGCGCGAGGAATGGAGTTTCTGGCGTCTCGTAAGGTACATTACTGTATAACTTACTCCCGCTCCATCGCTCTGATGATCCTCAGGCACACTCAGCGGGTTATGGATTATGTTTCAGTGACTTAAGATCTCTAAGAGTACTATTAAACTCACCTACCAAGTGTCTATCGCTAGCAAAGCCTAGCAACTAGCTTAGTTAGCACATGCTAGCAACATGCTACAACACGCTAGCTCTAATGCTAATTCATGCTAGCAATGTGTTAATTCATGCTAGCAAATTTGTTAAAACGTTATCAGCATGTTGAATCATGGTAGCAATGTATTAAATCAAGATAGCAACGTGTTAAAACATGCTAGGAACATGCTAAATCATGCTAGCTATGTGTTACAACATATTAAAATGCAAAATCATGCTAGCAACGGGTTAAAACATGCTAGCAAAATAGTAATTCATGTTAGCAACATGTTATATTGTGCTAGCAAATGTTAAATCATGCTATCAATGTGTTAAATAATGCTAGCAACATACTTATTCATGCTTGCAAAATGCTATTTAATGGCAGCAATGTGCTAAAACATGCTAGCAGAATGTTAAATAATGCCAGCAACCCGTTAATTTGTTTTAGCAATGTGTTAAAACATGTAAAAAAAAACATGCTAAAAACATGCTAGCAAGAATGCTAATTCATGCTAGCAACATGATAAATCATATTAGCAATGTGCTAATTCATGTTAGCAATGTGTTAAAACATGTTATCAGCATGTTAAATCATGGTAGCAATGTATTAAATCAAGATAAAAACATGTTAAAACACTTAGCAACATGCTAAATCATGCTAGTTGATGTGTTAAAACGTTATTAAAATGCAAATTCATGCTAGCAATGTGTTAAAACATGCTAACAATATAGTAATTCATGTTTACAACATGTTAAAACATGCTAGCAGAATGTTAAATAATGTTATCAACATGTTAAATCATGCTATCAACATACTTATTTGTGCTAGTAACATGCTAATTCATGCCAGCAATGCGCTAAAACATGCTAACAACATGATAAAACATGTTAGCATGTTAAATCATGTCAGCAACGTGCTTATTCATTTTAGCAATGTTCTAAAACATGCAAGCAAAATGTTGAATCATGCTCGCAACAAAATAAAAAATGCTAACAATGAGCAAAAAAATTATAGGCTCATGCTAAGAAATGATAACAACATGATAAAACTTTCAAGCAACATGATAACACATACTAGGAAGCTTGTAAAACTTTCAGACAAGGCTTTGTCAAGCCAACATGAAAATTTGTCCTGACGAACTTGACTTTCTAGTATAGATTTGCTGAGCTATTGTAAGGTCTAGAGGTGGTCACTGATCTTGGTTTGGCTCTGATTGTGGCAGTGTATTCATCGAGACCTGGCGGCCCGCAACATCCTCCTGTCCGAGAGCAACGTGGTGAAGATCTGTGACTTTGGTTTAGCGCGTGACATCTACAAAGACCCTGACTACGTGCGCAAAGGCAATGTAAGAGAAACCCTTCGACTGTTAGCATGAGCATGATCCAGAAAGATCTCTAGTGTACAGCTGGGTCAGTGTTTAAGTGTCATGAAAATAACATTATGTGAAATGTGAGCCCACATGAGATTCAGCATTGCAGTAAAGGCCAGAGCAACATTCAGCACATACTAGGGTTGCCAACTGTCCCGGGACGTCCCGTATATTGGGCCTAATTTATTTGTCCCGTACGTGACCTCCCTTGTCCTGTTTATTGACTGGTATGCTGATCTAACAACAGCAACACGACACTTGAGAATGATCACGACACCGGTCATCATCCAATCACAGCCCACACTCATTCACATCAGACCATACCAGTAACAAACTCTAAACTGAGAATGAATCATTCTTTTGGGACAAATCATTGTTTGATTTGCGAACAGAATCCTCTGCTGTCTGGTCGCTCCCGGTTCGATCCGGACTCGCGCTAACTGGCAAATCCCTTTCACTTTCCGTGTTTTGATCTCGGCAAATCAGTTTTGCAGAATTCAACATCCATCCAGTCACGCAAGAAAACATGAAATCTACCTGAGCGAATGATATGCTGATGTGATTTGCTGCTCAAGAAACATTTCTGATTATTATTAATGTAAAAAAAAAAAAAATGCAGGATTCTTTGATGAATAGAAATTTCAAAGGAGATTAATGTGTCCTTGCTGAATAAAAGTAGGCCATTACACTGTAAATGCAAACATGGTATTTAATTAAAAATAGTAAATTGACCTTAATCATTTTTTTTCAACCTGCTATTAACACTCACTTTTAGTAAGTTACTTGTACTTTGAGGTTGAAAAATCTTACCAGCTCAGTCTACTTGAGCTGGATTAATTTAGAAAAAGTAAGTTTATTACCTGTGGGCATGCGCAGATCAGTCCTCTCTACGCTAGACGTCGATATATGGCCACGCCAAGACTCGCCCTTCAATAGCTACTATTGGCTGAAGGTGAAAACCGTAATTTTAAGCCACCATTGTGGTGATTAGTGTTTGTTTTAGTTGGGCTCTTGACCCTTATCGTTAATTTAACATTATGTTTGGCTGCTGTACCTGAGTTATAACAGCCAGATGAACAAATAGAAAAGGTGATCTGATGGTGATGATTGTGTTCTAACATAATCCTTATTTCACAATCATTTGACCTGATTCACTGAACTCATATAGAGCCCAATTTATGAGTTAAGTTTACTTTATTAATTACAGCAGCACTGTCCTGGTACAGCATAATATTTTTAGCCATTTCAATGAAATCCAAATAATCAAATAAATAATAAAAAAAACCTTCAATTAATTTTTTAATGTAGGCACACACAGACATTAAGAATTAGCGTATGAATCTCAACAATGGTGACAAACAGATCACCCCTGATCATAAGCTCATTATTTATTCATGCAGCAATGCATGATGGGAGCCATGAATGAGTTTTGATTGGTTGCACCCAGAATGCACTGCAACATGCTTTATAATTGTCACCATTGTTGAGATTCACAGGCTGATTCTTGATGTCAATGTGTCTAAAAAAAATATATATATATATTTTTTTTTTTTTGTATAATGGAAACTTATATGTATAATGGAAATTATAAATATTATGCTGTACATGGACAGTGCTATAATTAATAAAATAAACCTAACTCAGAAATTGTTTTTTTATTTATTTAAGTGAACTTGAAAAATGAGTGAGCAGAACTAAAAGTGTTAAGTTGTAGGTATTTAGTAATTCTAAGTAGGGTTAAATTTATATCAAGCAATCCACACAAAATGAAAAAACTAAGTTAACACTAATCATGGCTATTAAAGTTACATGAACATAAAAAAACGTGCTAGTGGTACTACTTGATTTAGTACTGCACACTTAAAATAACTTTTTATAACTCACTAATCTTAAGCTTACTTTGCTTAATTTTTTTGAGGCAACGAGTTTGCATACTTTTTTTAAGTAAGGTCAACTAATTACATTTTACAGTGTACTTTCTTTAATTTCTTTCAAATGTAGTGTATAATGTGTATAATTCTCAGTTATGGTCTGGCAAAGCTTCATTAATAACTCCAAAGGGGCGTCACCAACGGGCGTCGCTCAAATGCCTCTGGGCGCAATTGGATAGACCTAAAACCAATCAGAGCGATCGTCATCGTGTAAAGCCATATGCTGCGTCCCAATTCGCCTAAGTTACACTACGCCATAAAAGTACGTACTCTTTTTGTGAAGAAAAGGTTTTAACTTTTGAATGTGTAGCAAAAAAAGTAGGTAAGCTTTGGGACACACTACTTCGTCATCTTTATCGGATGGATCTGTCGCATGCGTCCTGTCACGTAAACTGCCCTGTCAATCATCTTGTCACAGTTAAAATCCTCTATTAAATCTAATTTAATTTCCTACCGTTTCGGAGAGAAATGCAGTAGCACGTTCATCTGCCAGTGGGTCTTTCATGGAGACTGTCCTCATGTGTTTGCAATTTGAATATAATAATGCATTTAAAAGTTGAACGGACGTCGCTCAAATGCCTCTGGGCGCAATTGGATAGACCTCAAACCAATCAGAGCGATCGTCGTCGTGTAAAGCCCGCCTCAACGTTTCTGATTGGTGCCGTGATTTGGACGGATTAGAAATGGGCTTGAATGGGCTCTTTGCCAGACTACTTGCAGAGCAAATCTAAATTTGCCGGAAGTTGTCTGGGTTCTCCCAGGCTAGTATAATGTTACAAAAGCTTTCTATTTCAGATAAATGCTATTATTTTGGTGTAATGTGACTTTTTTTGTATGACCGTAAAATTTGTTTTAGAATTAAATTGTACATAATTAGGTTAAGCAAAACAAATGTGTTTCATGCCTGAGAACCTTTTAAACACATACAAACCTGAAATGACATATACCGTGTGATACAGTACTACAAATACTTTGAGTGTCCCTTATTTTCCTGTAAAGAACCACAATTGTCCCGTATTTTTATTTTCTGAAGTTGGCAACCCTAGTAATAAAAATCATTAGGGACGAATTCAATACCAGTAGTGTTACTGCATGACGTGCCCTGGGTATGAATGCTTGACCAGCATTGAGATCATCTCAGCTCCAGGATCCTGAGCCGAGAGCGTTCTCTCACAGTGAGGTGTTATCTGTGTTGGCAGGCCAGACTGCCTCTGAAGTGGATGGCTCCGGAGAGCATCTTCGATAAGGTTTACACCACTCAGAGTGACGTCTGGTCGTTCGGAGTCCTGCTCTGGGAGATTTTCTCTCTGGGTGAGGGTCTTTCACAGGCCTATGCCAATTCAACATACCGTGCTCTCTGTGTAAAACATCTATGGAGTCTTGACTGAACCTTGTCCCATCAGGAGCGTCTCCATACCCGGGCCTCCAGATCGATGAAGACTTCTGCACACGACTCAAAGACGGTACCAGGATGAGGGCACCGGACAATGCGTCCCCTGAAATGTGAGCGCAGGCCTGATGATTGTGTGTGTTTGGTCAGACTGATGACGTCGATAGAGTGCCCTGACGTGTGTGTGTTCTGGCAGATACGGCATCATGCTGGCCTGCTGGCAGGGCGAGCCCAGGGAGAGACCCATGTTTCCGGCTCTGGTGGAGATCCTGGGAGATCTGCTGCAGGAAAACAGTCTACCGGTGAGGAAACAAACACCACATCCAGTAATAATATCTGAGCATCACACTTTACCTGATCAAGCGTAGCGTCAGTTCTGGCAGGTCACGTTAGTCAAGCTCGCATCAGTGACTCTCAGAACTAAAATCTTGAATTAATGATATCTGCAATACATTCATGTTGGTTCTGTTCTGTTCACCCTACGGGGCGTTATTGCTGCTCTTATCCATGATAGCCCAGAACAGAACCATACCGCCAATCCTAACTGTATGCTAACTGTCAATCGTATTTGACGAATAGCCAAAACATTATGACCAGTCACAGGTGAAGCGCGGCCCAGACAACAATATAGTGTCGGCCCAGATCCGGGCCACATCTGGTACACGTGGATTTCATACAGGCCAGATGTGGGCCGGATCTGGGCCGACACTATATCATATTGAGATCATCTCCTAAGGTCACATATTCAGGTCTGATTAGATCAGATGGTCTGCAAACAGTCAGTTCTCGTAATCAGTGTGTTGGATGCCGGAGAAATGCACAGGAATAACCCATCATTTCACCAACAAATGGAAGTTTTATCTGAAAACTAATCAGAAAGAAATCACTGGAAACAGCGAGATCACAAAACAAACATGATAAAAGCAACCATTTGCTGGCATTTTTGTTGTGTACTTAAAGATTTAAAACCCAAGCATCGATGTATTACCGCATTTTTACAATAATAAATAATAATAATAATACACACATCTGGAACACATGGATTTCACACGGCCCAGATGTGGGCTGGATCTGGGCCGACAAGGTGTTGTCCTGTTCTCCCCAATACCACCAAAAATCTGTGGGATCTGCTGGACCAATTAGTTCGAATAAGCGGCTCCACCTCACAACCCACAGGACTTAAAGGACTTCCAGAAACCACAGGACGCCTTCAGGGCTCTGTAGAGTCCAGGCCTCGGCTCATAATGTTTTGGCTCATCTGTTCAGTGATTAAGTGAAATGCATTGTCTGTTTTTTCAGGAAATCCCGTTCAACGTGTCTCAGAGTTCAGAGGACGACGGCTTCTCACAAGCTTCCTCTCGCCCAGCATCACAGGAGGAGATCCGGCTGGCCTGCAACACACTGTCCACACGGTACACATCACTTCATCAGCGAGCGCGAGTGTTCCCGACCCTGGCAGGACTGAGGGATCAAATAATGGCCTGAAACTTTTAAAAGTTTCCATAAAAGTTTTATGGCTCATATATTCTGATATAGTGAGAATACGGAGGAAAAACCCTGTTTTATTCAGAGGCCGAAACTGAGCAAAAAATATGTGGTTTATATACAAATATACAAAAAGTAAGATGAAATTCTGATGCTTGTAATGGAAATCAAATGCATATAAATATTAGTCGTCACTATATCTGCCAATAATATGTCTTAGTAAGATGATGCTTAGATTTATGATCTGTAGTTTTATAACATATAATGCAATACAATACAGTGATGACTGAGAGATGAACAGATAAACCTTCCTCAAAAGCCTGATGATCATATTTGATATGCAGGGCAGATTTGACAGCTCAAAAAACATCTCATGTATTTTCTTAGGCAGATATCTCGGTAACAATCTCAAGACCAAAATATTGCAGACTTATGCATGTACATGTGTCTCTGCGTCCAGATATTACAACTGCGTGCCGTTCTCGGGGTGCATCATGGTGGGAGCCTCGAGCTCGTGTCACCCGCGAGTCAAGACCTTCGAGGAGCTTCCCCTGGAAATGACATCACACAAGACACATCATGTACGGCCGAGACCTCCAGTATATCGAGTCTTTATTGGCTGAAGGATGTCAGGATCTGTGTGGTCTCATGCTGTGTGTGTGTGTCTACAGGACAGCCAGACGGACAGTGGGATGGTGTTGGCTTCAGACGAGCTGGAGAGGTTTGAACACAAGCACAGAGGAGCCATGCTGAAAAAGTAGGTGAATCATTTAGCGTGTGTAAGTGGTCAGTTTTCATCATTAAAGGGTTCATTAAAATAAAAAAAAAAAAAAAAAAAATTTTGTGCCCATGATTTACTCACTCTCAACCCATCCTAGCTGTAAAATACTTTCTTTCAGACGAACACAATCTGAGATATATAAAAAAAATGTCCTGACTCTTCAAAGCTTTATAATGGGAGTCAATGGCCTTTTCTGTTTTGAAGACCATAAAAATACATCTATCATCATAAAAGTGCATCTGTCCATCATAAAAGTGCATCTGTCCATCATAAAAGTGCATCTATCCGTCATAAAAGTGCATCTATCCATGATAAAAGTGCATCTGTCCATCATAAAAGTGCATCTATCCATGATAAAAGTGCATCTGTCCATCATAAAAGTGCATCTGTCCATGATAAAAGTGCATCTATCCATCATAAAAGTGCATCTGTCCATCACAAAAGTGCATCTGTCCATCATAAAAGTGCATCTATCCATGATAAAAGTGCATCTATCCATGATAAAAGTGCATCTATCCATCATAAAAGTGCATCTGTCCATCATAAAAATACATCTATCCATCATAAAAGTGCATCTGTCCATCATAAAAGTGCATCTGTCCATCATAAAAGTGCATCTATCCATGATAAAAGTGCATCTATCCATGATAAAAGTGCATCTATCCATCATAAAAGTGCATCTGTCCATCATAAAAATACATCTATCCATCATAAAAATACATCTGTCCATCATAAAAGTGCATCTGTCCATCATAAAAGTGCATCTATCCGTCATAAAAGTGCATCTGTCCATCATAAAAGTGCATCTGTCCGTCATAAAAGTGCATCTGTCCATCATAAAAGTGCATCTGTCCATCATAAAAGTGCATCTGTCCATCATAAGTGCATCTGTCCATCATAAAAGTGCATCTGTCCATCATAAATGTGCATCTGTCCATCATAAAAGTGCATCTGTCCGTCATAAAAGTGCATCTATCCGTCATAAAAGTGCATCTATCCGTCATAAAAGTGCATCTGTCCATCATAAAAGTGCATCTGTCCGTCATAAAAGTGCATCTATCCATCATAAAAGTGCATCTATCCGTCATAAAAGTGCATCTATCCGTCATAAAAGTGCATCTGTCCATCATAAAAGTGCATCTGTCCGTCATAAAAGTGCATCTGTCCATCATAAAAGTGCATCTATCCGTCATAAAAGTGCATCTATCCGTCATAAAAGTGCATCTGTCCATCATAAAAGTGCATCTATCCGTCATAAAAGTGCATCTGTCCATCATAAAAGTGCATCTGTCCGTCATAAAAGTGCATCTGTCCATCATAAAAGTGCATCTGTCCATCATAAAAGTGCATCTATCCGTCATAAAAGTGCATCTATCTGTCATAAAAGTGCATCTATCCATGATATCCACTTCAAAACAAAAAACGGCCATTCACTCCCATTATAAAGCTTGGAAGAGCCAGGACATTTTATTATATAACTCTGATTGTGTTCGCCTGAAAGAAAGTATTTTACACCTAGGATGGGTTGAGAGTGAGTAAATCATGGGTAAAGTAAGTAAATCTATTTGAATGTTTCTGGTGAACTATCCCTTTACTCGTCTGTCTCTGTCCTCTTCAGTGTGTCGGCGGGTCACAGCACAGAGCGGCTCATCAGTTCTCCATCCGCCAGCTCATCTCGTCCTCCCTTCTTCAGCCAACTCTCAGGCCAGACCTTCTACAACAACGAGTACGGCCAGCTGTCGGAGGAGGGCGTCTGCGACTTCTTCTCCTCCTCGGATCAGGCCTGCCCGGCAACATCCAACCTGTAGCTGCACTGATTGGCCAGCCGCACCCAGGCCCCGCCCCCTCCACACTAACTGAACTGATGTCTAGCTTTGTGCAGTTCTCTCAGCAGCCACTGGGTGGCACCATTACGTCAACTTCAAAACAAAAAAAAAGTATTTTAACACCTTAGTTCCATATATCTTTATATAAAGAGTAAACTTCTTTTTATTTGTACAAAAAAAAGAGAAAAGAGCCAGAATGGAGAAAAAAAATAAAGGAATATATCTACTTTTGACTGATTTCTTCATATTTGATGTTTTTTATATATATCTATCTATCTATCTATCTATCTATCTATCTATCTATCTATCTATATATATATATATGAAGAGTTAGTCTCTAAGTGCCATCTGAAATTTTCTTCTAGAATGATCATTTTTTTATCAAGCTTGTATATTTAAGTTCAATAATTTCACTTAAATGGAAATGAAAATGACCTATTAATTGTCATTTAAGTGAAATTACTGAACTTAAATATACAAGCTTGATAAAAATTATCATTCTAGAAGAAAATTTCAGATGGCACTTAGAGACTTTTGCATCTGAACTCTTCATATATATATATATACACATATTAAGATATATATTAATATTTATAAAAATGTATTTATTTTCATATTTATTGTTTAATGTCCTTAATTTATAAATCTATATAAGTACTTTATATATTTATAAATATATACACATTTTAATGTAAATACACACACACACTTATGTTCTTATGGATAATAAACTGAAAGTACTCATTTAATAAGCGAATTAAGAAAACAAAAGTCTTGTAACATAATGCCCCATAATGTTTATTTTCATTCTTTTCCAACATTGTGGTAAACCTTTATTAAAATCATGAAGAAAAAAAAACACTAACCCAAATTTTGAAAAGACATACAAACCCAGAGGTTGCTGTGGTTTAATCTAACCATGGTAAACAAGGACAGGAAACGTAGCTCAGAAGACCATGATGATGATGATGATGATGATGATTTACGTATGCTAACATGACAACTCAACGGTCTCAGGCTTGTTTGATTAAAACAATAACTAAAGCTTCTGAAAGACTGACATTAAGCAGAAACGTAGGCTGTGGTTTCTGTGTTCGCTGAAGGAACTGAAAGCACACTTCTGTTGGCATGTCAACAGCGCATCAACACGTATCTGAAGCGGCGTGTGAAACCGGTTCAACCCGAACATGATCAAAACACTGACGGGAAACCACTGGAGCTCTTTACAGCAGGGCTGAGGGACGTAAACAATCTCCACAACTATAAAAGGTTAAACATTAAACCTTATAAACCATCATCAAGCCAGAGTACCTTTATAGACACACATAAACTTCAACAACATTCCTTCAAGAGTCTTCAGTGAAGACATCAAAAACATTCATAACTTCCCTTCAATAAAACGCTTTACACGTGAGCACAGACACTCAAATACAGGCCTAGAGTGCGAGATTAATCCCAGCATGCACTGCTTTAAACACGAACAGGTCTCAGTTCAACCCTCAATCAATATTAAAATCGTTTGCAATGCTTTTTCATGACAATAAAATACATTTAACCCCAAACGCACCTGGATTAATTATTCCCATCATTCTCCATTAGTGTAATGCAGGACAATCATTGAAATCTGCACATATTAAAGGCAATAAAACAAACACTAGCACCAATGTAAACACTTAATTTCTGCATGATTTAATAAAAACGGGGGAAAAATAAATCGCACATTGCACAAATGTTTTTATTATGGATGTATGATATATCATCCACCATATCACTATCGGCTGATATATGTTCATTTTTAATGTTATCGTTGTCGGCTTCATAAAAAAAAAACGTGCCCGATATATTAAAGCTGATGAATAATGTATTATTTCCTTCAGCTGAGACATGAAATATAATTATAAAATATAATAAGTTTGAAATATAATTTGGAATCACTT
>JAJAQA010000011.1:5338011-5378011 GCA_021464565.1 Rutilus rutilus
TGCTCATTGGCTGCAGCATCTTTTTTCTTTGTTTTAAGTTCTACAAAGATACCGTAGGCGCGTATATGCACTGATAAGCGGGCGCGAGTTAGCGCGGGCACGAGTTAGCGCAGCCGCGAGGACAGTGACTGTGCAGCCAGTCGTAAAGGAGCGATTGATTGGTCGCGGCACTGTATGCAAAAAGCTTCGGCCTAATGTCTGATGTCGGGTTACACAAAGCAGATCATCTACACAATTATTTAGTTTTCTTATTTAATGACCGACAATTTAGTTGTAATAATAATTTTGGCATAAGGCTTATTAGCGTTAGGCTATAGCCTGAAATGTCTGATTTACAACACTCATTGATTTTTTTTGCACAATGACATTTGAGTTCATGATTTTAATGTTGTTGTTGTTTTGTGGCAGACTAAAGATTAACGACAGACTGTTGGACTTTGAATAAGAACATGTTTGGTTCAGATTTGAAATTAATTATCTTTTATTATAGGCTATGTAGTCTAATATCACAGTAGGCCTACAAATTCAAGTTTTCAGAGTTTTAGTGTCAGCACTACATTAAACTACTGTATATAATGTTGAATATGATGTGTAATAATGCGCTGGGGGAATATGTGTGTGTCCTGATAATGCCAGATGTCTGATGTTACCAGTAAAAGTGGCCGTCATTATATTAAATATATCTAGTCAGTGAAAGAGTTCAAGCATATTCATCTGCAATAATTCAGTGTTTTCATCTTCAGAATCATGAATATTGTTATTCTGGCGTCTCGACTGTCCTGTGCTTTGGGTTTGGGCAAGTCCAAGAATATTCACTCACACACACAATGTAACACCAAATTTAGCATTTTAATCAACAGTACATTTTTGTTAACCTTTTATCATGTGTCTAGGAGTATCGCAATAATATGGTATCGTGATGTGTATCGAATCGTGACATGAGGGCATCGATACACCCTTAATATTTAGTATTATTGATTTCATAATTACTTCGGTTAAGAATAACATAACCTAATAAAAATACAAAATGGATAAAAATGTATGCATTATGTGAAACCCTAAAACAAAAGGGGAAAAAAAACCCCAACAACTTAAAAGTAGTCCAACTGTGTGGGAAGTAAACACACCGCCAGTAAAACCGATTCAATGTCAAATATAACGGGCCACAACTACGGCCTCATCACTCGCCTCAACACACACAGCCTTAGGCCTAAAGCGGTACGATTAAAGAGCATGGCTGAAGATCGCTCTGTAAACATCTATAATCACACCTATATCAAGCCAGCTGCTGCAGAAACCTCAGACACTCAGAGTAGTTTCTCAGTACGTTCACACCTCACGCCCTCACGCCCTCACATTAACACACATCTCACGAACACACACGTCCTCCGAGGTGGTGCTTCATAAAAGAGAGCCATAATTCATCCAGCGGCGATTGAAACCACAGGCATCAGCACAGCGCTCTTATATTTAGACTTCACATGTGTGTGTGTGTGTGTGTGTGTGTGTGTGTGTGTGTGTGTGTGTGTCTCAGATTACCTTGTTTGCCACGGTGTACTGGTAGGAAAACCTCTGCTTGCCTCCCAGGTCCTCGTACACCGTAGGGACGATCTTGAGAATGTAATCGTGAGACGCTAAAGCTGAAGGAAGACAAAGGCATGGCTTTATTTCTCTGAAGTCACACACACACACTACCAGTCAAACGTCTGTGTTTTTAAAAGAGGTCACCAAGAATGCATTTATTTGATTAAAAAAAAACAAAAAAACACTGATAATAATCATAAATATTTCTTGAGCATCAAATCATCATATTAGAATGATTTCTGAAGGATCATGTGACACTGAAGACTGGAGTAATGATGCTGAAAATTCAGCTTTGATCACAGGAATAAATTACACTTTACTAGATATTCACATAGAAAACAGATGATTTACATTACAATAATATTTCACAATATTACTGTTTTTTCTGTATTTTTAATCAAATAAATACAGCCTTGGTGAGCAGAAGAGACTTCTTTTAAAAACATTAAAAATCTCACGACCCCAATCTTTAGACTGGTCGTGTGTGTTCAGTGTTTTCCTGCAGATCTGTCAGTCTGATGTCCCAGACAGGATGGTGGATTATTTCATCCGAGTGACGTACTTCTTCTCTACTATTTCTGTGCTGTTTTGTAATTCAATCTGTGTGACTTGTGTTGGGTGGTCAGACACTCTCAGTTACACGAGTCGGACGCTCTGGCAATAGTGCTGTGCTTTTGCTCATTCTTACGGGTTTGAACAAACTCTGAACTCAAAGTGTTTAATCTTGGCATGTTACTCGCCCTGCAACATTTGCACTCCGGACATCAATGACGCCTCAGATCGTATGGCTATGAGGATTCTTTGGATTATCTGGGGCAAAATATTTGGTAAACTATTTGGTACAACTGTTAAAGGGGTTGATTATTATTTGACTTTTCTAACTTTAGTTAGTGTGTAATGTTGCTGTTTGAGCGTAAACAACATCTGCAAAGTTACGACGCTCAAAGTTCAAAGCAAAGGGAGATATTTGCTTTTACAGAAATCGCTTTTTAAGGACTACAACAAACGGCTGGTAGAGACTACACGAGCTTCCTCCCGGGTTAGTGACATCACCAACCCTAGAATTTACATAAACCCGCCCCCTGAACACGATTTATACGATTATCAAGACAGAATATGCTAATATTCTAATATCTAAGCTCTTGAAGCTCCGCCCTCTGTGCCGGGAGCAGCAGCTCATTTGCATTTAAAGGGACACACACAAAAACAGTGTGTTTTTGCTCACCCTCAAAAAAGTGACAAAACATTTGTTTTGAATGTTTTGAAAAATGTAATATTTATTTTGAGCTAAAACTTCACAAACACACTCTGGGGACATCAGAGAGATATTTTACATCAGGACCCCTTTAAAGCCCCTTCACACCAAAGATGAGAACTATAACTATAAAGGTTTAACAATTGTTCTAACTCAGTGTAAACCACACAACAACTGTAACCATGACGACACAGAGGAACGATATTGTTGGAATCAGAATGATTTTTCCCAGCCGATGAACAATAAAAACACTGACAGCCAATCAGAATCCATCCTGCTTTGAGAAGCTCGAGCATGTAAAGCGGCTGCAGCGATTATAAGAAACAGAGCGATATCGTACATTGGTGTGAACGATAATATAGTTATTGTTATAGTTGTTTTAATCGTTTTTGTTCTTGGTTTTAACAGGCCTTTAATGGCAAGTAAAAGTGTCCACTAAAAATCGAACTTTTTCCCCAAATATTATGATTAAATAACAATTTTTAGTGAGTCACTCTAAATGAACAACCAGCCTTGCCAGATATTTCATGAGATTTATTGCCCTTGACACACAGTCATGATATCACTTCCTGTTTTATGCTGCAATGTGCAATGCATTTTAACTTAAGTTCTAATTAGTTATGAAATGATATTATGCTTTACAACACACACACACACACACACGTCAAAGCAGTCGGAGCAACTTTACTCTATTTACAGATATGACGAGACACACACGCACAAGTGACGCATGTACGCATCCCTTCAGGTCTAAAATATAAACACTTATAATTGGTTTAACATAGTGTATTGACTCATTATTTAACTTTTGATAGTTTTAAACACGTTATAGATTTTTTTTGCATAGTGTACTGATGGAACCTGTCATAAAGTGTAACCATGATTGTGAATAAGTCTTTTTCTTTTCAAGAATTTATTTATTTTAATATGGCTTTTTTTTATTATATAAGCGCAGCCTGACATTTTTTACTATTCCCCCCCCCAAACCATTTCAAAAAATGAAAGCGTCCATCATAGAAAAGTTCAATGTAATCAAGTCATTGTATACATGAAGTGCATTTTCAAAGTGTTTTTAAACAAACAAACAGATAAAACAAAAATGTTACTGTGTCACGTCATTGACCCAGACTATATATATATATATATAAGGCTAAAGACATACCATTGGACTGAAGTCTGTTGGCTCCCCCTAACGCATTAAACGCCCCCCGGACTTGCTGCACCTGCAATTCAACGACATCACAATGACTTATTCATGTTGATTTTACATCGTCCTTCATCTCTCACTGACTGACGACGGCCTGCCGACCTGAAGCTTCTCCCCGAAGGCCAGTTTGTGTATGACGTGGGTCATGTCAGGGCTCTGGGGCTGAGCCGTCGCGCTGTGTGTCGACACGTGAAAGTTTCCTGGAACCTGAAGAACAACACAAGTCATCATTAGTGCTGGAGCGGGTCACAAAATTCACGGTTCAGATCACTTACGTTTTTGAGCTACGGATCAGATCGTTTTTCGGATCAGCAAAAAAATAAAAAAATAATAATATATACAGTACCAGTCAAAAGTTTGGAAACTATTTTTAATGTTTTTGAAAGAAGTCTCTTATGCTCATCAAGCCTGCAATTAAAAAAAAAAAAAAAAAAACAGTAAAATTATGAAATATTATTACAATTTAAAATAATGGTTCTCTTTTTTAATATACTTTAAAATGTAATTTATTTTTGTGCTGCAAAGCTGAATTTTCATCAGCAAGTACTCCAGTCTTTGGTGTCTTATGATCCTTCAGAAATCATTCTAATATGCTGATTTATGATCAATGTTGGAAACAGTTGTGCTGCTTAATATTTTTTTTATAACCTAAGATACTTTTTTCAGGATTATTTGATGAATAAAAAGTTAAAAAGAACTGTATTTATTTAGAATAGAAATCTTTTGTAACAATATACACTACCGTTCAAAAGTTTGGGAACAATAACTATTTTTTTTTAAAGAAATTAGTACTTTAATTCAACAAGGATGCGTTAAATTGATAAAAGGTGATGGTAATGATTTATATTGTTAGAAATGTTTTTATTTTGAATAAATGCTGTTTTTATGAATAAATGCTGTTAACGTTTTACTCATCAATGAATCCTGAAAAAAGTATCCCAAAAAAAATATATTAAACAGCACAACTGTTTCCATCATTGATAATAACTGAGTATCAAATCATCATATTAGAATGATTTCTGAAGGATCATAAGACACCAAAGACTGGAGTACTTGCTGATGAAAATTCAGCTTTGCATCACAAAAATAAATTACATTTTAAAATATATTAAAAAAGAGAACCATTATTTTAAATTGTAATAATATTTCATAATATTACTGTTTTTTGTTTTTTTTAACTGCAGGCTTGATGAGCAGAAGAGACTTCTTTCAAAAAAATTAAATATAGTAATGTTTCCAAACTTTTGACTGGTACTGTATTTATATATATACGGCGGGTTGTAACTTTGCTTTTCATTTATTAATTAAAGCTCACTTGAAGTTCTTCGATACTGCATCAAAAACTACTAGCCTAACTGATAAAGTTCAAATATTAATAAAAACAAGTGAACAGTCAGTAATTAAATAACAAATACACAAATTACAAGCAGAGATGAATACTAAATACCAAAGTCTAACAGTATATTCAGGTACAGAAATTAATAATTAAGCCTAAATGTAAAATAACACTATCTGTTCACTGTATAAATTAAATGTAGTTTCATGTTTGTTAAAGCTGTATTTTGTCATTTTATTAACATTAATGACACAGACAACAGCAGGAATATTAGGCTGCTGTCTCTTTAAGACCGAATAAACACTTCACTTATAACGTAACCGATAGAATACTTGCCGAGACGGGTATTTAGACGAGTTTTCTAACATTATTTGGTGTGTATGTGTCTGTTCAAGGGCATGGAAACGCGAAAGAGGAATCAATTCGGTGTCAGTTCGCACAGATTACGCATGAGTCCTGATTTACGGCTCTTCTTCTGCACTTAAAATTGTTTGAATGTGCAAATTGGCAAGACAAACCAAGCCCAAATGATAAACTTTCAGTTTATGATGGTTGAACCGCAGGGCAACTGGTCCGTTATCATCCAGGCAAACCCATCAGAGATACTATCTCCACTAGAGAGAAAGCAAAAATAGTTTTGAATGCACAAGGACGCCAATGAAACTCGACACGGCTTCTAGTCTTACGATGAGCAGTTCCACAGGAAACACTCTACACCCGACAAGAAGAGAAGAGTTCAAGTGACGTCAGGCATCTCTTACTTTATTAATACTGAACTCTCCTTCAAAGCGGCAGCCGTGGCCGTTGTTAAGAGGCATCTTCATCGAGTTCTCTATGTGACCCACTTCATGCCGGCCCATCTCGTCCTGGATGTCCAACCCCACCACTGCACACATGCACACACAGAGGAGGAGCAGAGGAGAAGAGAGACACAAACACACACGATTGGAGAGGAACAACTTTCATTTACATTGTACAAAAGGACAGTTTCTTCAACAACGTCACCGGTGATGAATATACAGTCAAACCAACATTTATTCAGACACCTTCCTCACATTATCAGGTTATTCGCTATAGTTTAGAAAATGCTGATAAAATATGATGAACTCAGTTGATATTTGACTGGTTTTGTCCGTCCTTCTGTTAGACTGTCTCACACATGAATTATGTTGAATATCTGTCAGCTGTTAAATTTAACTACACAATTAGATAATACCAGTTTAGCTCAACCAATCACCAAGCAGTGCTTCATTGTGTTCAGTCTGTGTGTAAAAAGAGCATTAATTATTAAAGAGAAAACACTTCAGCAAAACATGATCAGCTCAAAGTGTCTGCATCATTTTTGGTCCTAAATGTTTATAAATGTCACTGGTAGTCACTGTATGAAGAATATGTGGGTATAATATGTCACAGTTTACTTTATTTTGCTCTCCTCACTTACATGAATGAACTATAGTGTCCTGAACACACTAGTAAAATAAATATTTAAAAAATATATGATATAAGAGTCTGAATAAGTTTTGGTTTGACTGTACAGAGGTCCCAAAAAACACACTTAAAGGAGAACTCCGGTCAATTTTAACATTGAGCTCATTTTTTTGTACATTTGGAGTGCTGTCAGTACAGAGAACAACGACAAAAATCGGTGTTGCCTACACAGAGTTATCCTCTTTTTAAAATTTGCACCCTATTGACTTCAATGGGGCAAGTAGTAAGCCTGCTTTTTAGCCTCTTAACATCCTTTAAGTGTCATTACAAGTGCACAGAAAATGTGAGTGATTCCTTCCGAGTGAACACGAGTGGATCTGACTGCAGTAGATGTTAGAGATATTAATAAAAATGAAGTTAATTCAGCCAGCGCTCATACCTGTGTTTACATCCTGTTTTCGGTGGAAGGCCATAGTAATCGATTGTCGAGTTCACGCGCGTGATCATAGGTACTAAACCTATGCGCTTGAACTCGACAATCGATTACTATGGCCTTCCACCGAAAACAGGATGTAAACACAGGTATGAGCGCTGGCTGAATTAACTTCATTTTTATTAATATCTCTAACATCTACTGCAGTCAGATCCACTCGTGTTCACTCGGAAGGAATCACTCACATTTTCTGTGCACTTGTAATGACACTTAAAGGATGTTAAGAGGCTAAAAAGCAGGCTTACTACTTGCCCCATTGAAGTCAATAGGGTGCAAATTTTAAAACGAGGATAACACGTTGTAGGCAACACCGATTTTTGTCGTTGTTCCCTGTATTGACAGCACTCCAAATGTACAAAAAAATGAGCTCAATGTTAAAATTGACCGGAGTTCTCCTTTAAGACATTAAAAAGGATTACATTTGTGTACATCTGTTTAAAAATCAAACATTGCTTTGGTGATTTTCTTAGTGGAATAACATTGTAAAGAATCTCTTGTAATAACATTCAGAAATGTTAAAGTTTGACTCGGGATGTTAATTAAAAGGAAACGTACATCTAAATGAACTCCTGGTAGATGTGAAAACTTCTGTAATCCGCATGAAGCTGGAAACGCAGTGCACTCAGATCGGTGTTTAAGGTCGAGGCGAGTTTGAACGACATTTGAGAGTTATGGCAGATTTTCAGTGACTGAAGTGGAGTTGTTCCTCCAAGTGTTTGGCTTTAGTCGACCTGTAATGAGCCATCAGGACTCACTTCTGTGACATCTTTACAGCCCTGTTTACAGCTGGTATTGAGATGTGTTTTGGTCGATCGGATCACCAGTGGACGACTCTAAACACAGGTGTAAACGGGTCTGAAACGCTTTGAGCTCGTCCACTCTCTCCAGCACTTCCAGAGGGAGTTAAACACACACTGCTTTACTAGTGTAAACGCTCATGTGGTCGAATGTCTTCTCTCCGTCTGCTGACCTCATGCGTGACATTATGGGGAACGCTCGAGCCAGACGGGATTTACACTTTATCAGCTGAAGACCCAAGTTTGGTTTGAAGGTGAGAAACGTGCCAAGCACAATGTTCTCTCACCATTCCTGATTTCTAACACACACTCACAGTGTTCGACAGGTCTTGAGACTGTCAGCTCAGAAAAGAAAGATGCTGATCTCTGTGTGTTTTTCCGTCGTCTCTGGTCGCATTCATATGTAAATTGCGCAAGCTTATTTTTGTCCATTAGATTTAAAGATCTGAAAACCCCATATATTCACCCGCCCACAGACCCTGCCCTTGAAGAAATCAGGACAGAAGTGGCTGAAAGTGGACAGAAGAGATTTAAACACCAGGGGCCCTATCTTGCACCCAGCGCAATTGACTTTGTACACGACGCATGTATCATTCCTATTTTGCACCCGACGCACAGCGGACTTTTCCCTCCACAGACGCACGTCGGTAAATTAGGGAATGAACTTGCGCTCCCAGGGGCGGTTCAGCGAAAAGAGGAGGCGTGTTCCGGCGCAAACGTTCCCTGGTGCTATTTTGCAGTTTCAGAAAACAATTCCGCCACTGACCAGGACAAACCTCGTCTAAAGTCGTTATTCAGATGCTATTTTAAGGGCGCATGCTTGGCCATAATGTAGCGTGTGCACAACACACACACACTTTGCTTCTCTCATCTACACACAGAAGCAGCAGTTCTCATTTTTAGAAAACCATACATTATTACAAGGAAAAATATTACCACACGAGGGAAATCATTGTGGTGTCCATGAAGATGTGAAAAAATAGGCATAAATCTAGCTTACACATTTACCCAAATTTTTATACGCCTGTTCAGAGGTGTCAAGTAACGAAGTACAAATACTTCGTTACCTTACTTAAGTAGAAATTTGGGGTATCTATACTTTACTGGAGTAATTATTTTTCAGACGACTTTTTACTTCTACTCCTTACATTTTCAAGCAATTATCTGTACTTTCTACTCCTTACATTTTAAAAATAGCCTCGTTACTCGTATTTAATTTCGGCTTGTTTTCATTCCGGCTTGTCGTCGTAAAAAAAAAAAGAAAATTGGCCAATTAGCCTACACAAACGGTTTAGATCTGAGTCCCGCCTCCTGAATAGGCTACACATTGCTAAACTGATTGGCGTTGTGGTGTCTTTCTAACTTGTGAGAGGCTGTAGTCACATTTGGTTGTGCGAAGCGCCAAAGCTCCTCCGAAGGAAACCTAGATGCGGTAAGCGAGGGAGAAATCGGGGCAAATCGCGTCAAATATTGATTCAGAGAGAGAGAGAGAGAGAGAGAGAGCATTAATTGCATTTTTTTCCTTACATTACTTTTACTTTTATACTTTAAGTAGTTTTGAAACAAGTACTTTTATACTTTTACTTGAGTAAAAAGCTTGAGTTGATACTTCAACTTCTACAGAAGTCTTTTTAAACCCTAGTATCTATACTTCTACCTGAGTAATGAATGTGAATACCTTTGACACCTCTGCGCCTGTTTAACCGAAGCTAATCTGGGTGTGTTTCTCCATCCCCAATGTCACTTCTCTGTGTTTTACGGCCCTGACGAGAACGTCGGTCTCCTCGGCTGTGAACCGCTCCTGGCAAATCCGCCGTTATAATAGCAATCCGCCATGGAACAAGCACGCCTGCTCTTAAAGGGAATGTGAGATGATGCTCTGATTGGTTTATTTCACGTTACGCCCAAACCACACCTATGAGTAATGAAGCTACTTCAGACCAACCCATTTTAGATTTGCGTCGGGCGCAAGAGTCATTGATCTGCCCACAAAGTTACTTGCGTTTCACACTTGATACTTGCATTTCAGATCGTTAAAATAGGGCCCCAGGTGTAAACGGGAATGTGTCTCCCCCTTGCCTACTTTTGATCCGATCCCCCAAAACACATCTAGGTGTAAACAGGGCCTATAGAGTTTTGGGGATTTTTGAAGTTATTTTTGGGTGAACTATCCCGAACAAGTTCATGTTGCAGCAAAAATCATTATGCAGTTCATTCGACCTTTCCCAGTGTGTCGTAGCAGATCTTCTGACGCTGTGGTGTGTTATACTAAGAGCATGTTGTCCTGTGGCCCAAGGCTATTTTAGGACTGCCTTCCAGAGAAAGCAACACTGGCTCTTTCCTCTTATGATGACAGGTACGAGTACGATTCATGATCTCAAAAGTGCAAAAAATTAAAGGCCAGCCAGAAACTGAATGGAAGAACGAATCCATTAAAGTTTTCCAGGGAGTTTGACGATTCCCAGGGAAGTAAAGCACTGACGCTGCTCTGGTCGCTCACACTGATTAGGCACTTGGAAGACTTAAACCACGACATCTACAGCTTAGACTCAATCCAGTAAACTACAACCACACGGTCTCCACTGGTTAAGGGGTAAATGTGCGAATGGAAACATCTCATTGCCCTTTTAAGTGCAATCTGACGTGTGCCCAGAATAACTAAAGGTCTTGCATGGTTTTCTCAGCAAGCGCTGAAAGGAAAAAGCATCCACATTTTCCACAAACACACGAGTGTTGAAAAGTGACGTTGTAAAGGAGGGAACGACGTGTATGTCTACAGAAATAAATAACAGCATGAAAAAGCCCCATGCAGTTTTACGGAAAACATCAGTTTCCGAGGATATCTCACGAAATGCATCATCAATTATCATTTACTATGGAATTAATTTGAATGTCTTATGATTCATTTATACAATATTATTGCTCGTATAATCAGACGTTTTCATCTAGAAGACAATAAAGTGAGCAAAAACCCCCCAAAACTGTCCAGATCCACCAGAAAACCAACCACAGCACCTTAGCAACCACTCAAAGAGGCATTAGTAAGTACATTCAGTGCCCTAGCAACCAGCCTCTTCCACGGGAAATACCCTGTGACACATTCTTCAGAAAAGGTAAAACTCGATTTCTACTTGAAAACAGTAAACGAGGACATTACTCGGATCACAGCGAGGCTGGTCTTCATGACTCAAAACAAGGGCTCGGGTTTCAGTCACTTATGCTCCGTTTAAGAGGAAAAACCTCTTCCATAATTGGCAAAACCCCTATTTCTCACCCATGAGGACGGCTCAAGATGTTGTTCTGAACATAGTTTGGCCTTTGTGTAATGTGTGTGAAACAGCCGGTTGCAAATGTCTTTCCAAACTTTTGAGGATCTGCCCAGAGTGACATCAGAGGTGACCACAATTCCTCTGAGGGCGCTGACCTTCAGAAACAAGCCACTTTACAAACAAATTTCAACTTTGATATATATATATATATATATATATATATATATATATATACACACACACACATACATTTACACTACCGTTCAAAAGTTTGAGGTCAGTAAGATTTTTTTTATGTTTTTAAAAGAAGTCTCTTCTGCTCACCTTTTTTTATTAAAAAAAATTATTATTAAAATTAAAAAAATTAAAATTATTAATTTTATTTTTTTTATAAAAAAAAAAAAACTGTAATATTGTGAAATATTATGACAATTTAAAATGACTGTTTTCTATTTTAATATATTTTTAAACTGTAATTTATTTCTGTGATCAAAGCTGAATTTTCAGCATCATTACTCCAGTCTTCAGTGTCACATGATCCTTCAGAAATCATTCTAATATGATTTGATGCTCAAAAAACATTCATTATTATTTTCAATGTTGAAAACAGTTTTTTACAAAAAAAAAATTCAAAATTCTTTGATGAATAGAAAGAACAGCATTTATTTAAAATAGAATATTTTCTAACATTATAAATGTCTTTACTGTAACTTTTGATCCGTTTAACTCATCCTTGATGAATAAAAGTATTGATTTATTTTATTTATTTCCCCCAAAAATAAAATTAAAACTCTTACTGACCCCAAACTCTTGAATGGTCGTGTTTAATGTTACAAAAGCTTTAGATTTCAGATAAATAACTTTCTATTCATCAAAGCATCATGAAATAAAAATGTAAAAAACTGTTTTCAACACTGATAATAATCATAAATGTTTCTTGATCATCAAATCATCATATGAGAGTGATTTCTGAAGGATCATGTGACACTGAAGACTGGAGTAATGATGCTGAACATTCAGCTTTGATCACAGGAATAAATTACACTTTACTAGATATTCACATAGAAAACAGATGTTTTACATTACAATAATATTTCACAATATTACAGTTTTTGTTTGTATTTTTAATCAAATAAACACAGCCTTGGTGAGCAGAAGAGACTTCTTTTAAAAACATTAAAAACTTTTGAACAGTACCGGTAGTGTATATGTATATAATTTTAAAAGCATTGGTTAGGCTTACACCGTGTCTCCACTGGACGCAACAAAGCGCCGGTTGCAAAGCATTTGTCCTTCATTTCACTACGTTATAAATAGAACGAGGCATCAGTTTTCTGTCTGTTTCCAGTATTTCTTTTCTTTTTTTGATGAACATGACGAGGAGTTGAATCAATATTTACTCACCCACACCTCTAAACCTGTATGAACGTCTTTCTTCTGCTGAACACAAAAGAAGGTATTGTGAAGAATGTCAGTAACCCACAGCTGATGAACCCCGGTGACTTCCATGGTAGTTTTTCGCCTTACTATGGAAGTTTGGTTGCCCATATTCCTCAAAGTATCTTTTGTGTTCAGCAGAAGAAAGAAACTCACACAGGTTTGGACCAACTTTGAGGGAGAGTAAACAATTCATTTTTGGGTGAACTGTCCCTTTATCTGCTTAAACCAGTCATGATGAAGAAGCATTTGTAAGTCGCTTTGGATTAAAGTGTCTGAATGCTGATGAATAAATGCTTGGTGAAACTAAATCACTGGATCCATTGTTCTATGATCCTAATTAGGGCTTGGAGATTCAGCTAAAAATCTCAATTCTCAATATTTATGTAATTGCTGAGATCTAAGCTATAAAAGTATATTTTTTTCCAATTTATTTTGAATACAGTCACAAAAACAAAACACGTAATACATATTTACACATTTCATGTATCTAAAAGCCGATTAAATATAATCAATAACCACACTTTCCACTAAATGAACACAAGACATAATATTTAACCATTTTTAGCGCATGACAGTATACCTGATATAAAAAATAACAAAGTCATGTGATCGCCCAGCCCTAATCCAAATAGTGACTACCTTTAAGTCACAATAGGAAAAAGGTTATGTGACTGAATCATTTACGCAAACATGACATATCAAATAATGTTTGGCAAATCCTCGTGCAGATGCATTAACAAATATAAGAAAGTCATTTCCTCATACGCTTGCTCACGTATGACCATTCGATTTCCTGTTGAGTTTCAAAACAGCGCGTCTGATTGAGGTAAACGGTCTATCCTAATCCGTCTGAGAGAAACCCATGCGATGCGTGAACTCAAAACGAGACTCGTGTGGGAGGCCATCGAGCATCGTTTCCTCTCATGATCTACGTCAACGAATTATGATCCCATACCAACAGTAAACTCGCAGCTAACTCTCCAGACAACACTCATAACATGTCAACAGCGGATCATGTGATACACATGTGGATAGAAAAACATCATTCAGAAGAGTATTTATGTATTTTATGTATATACTCACAATCACAGTGTAAGTTTGGCAAACTGATGTTTAAACTCACTTCTATCTTCCCCCCACTGTCCTTATCAGGGTCATCCACATACAGTTCATTCACTCTGTAAAACACATTAAAACACATGCATTCAGTGTAGTTGTGACACGCATCAGCCATCTGTGAAGGTCATCAGGTCATCTGCTAAAGTTAAAGATAGCAGTGAACAGCTTGACAGTAAAATGCCAGAATTACATTAATTGCAGTTTTGGTTTCCTCACTTCCCCCCCGATGAACACATGAAAGAGGTTGACAAACAGACACCGAAGTCTACGTCTCGTGTCAAACCGAGGTCAGACTTGGGTCAGAAAGTCAGATTAAGATTGGGTCAGAAATGCAGATTAAAAACATCTCAAAATTCATTTGAAAATTGAACATTTTTACTAACAAAAAAAAAAAAAAAAAGGGGTCATGAATATCCTGACCCGTTCTTGAGGTTGAACTATTTATATTAACGAGCTACTTTTTCCATGTCATCAAAAGCTCAAAAACATCCTTTTTTAAGAGTGATCTCTGTGACATCATTTCCTGTTTTAAGACTTTCTTTCTTACAGCAAAATGTTGGTTGCGCCACTGACATTGATCTGGGGTGAGAAAACATGTTCAAATACAGTGCTATGCATAAGTTTAGACACCCATGCTAAAGTTGACTAAAAAAAGGAATAAAAAATAATCTTTTGGAAATTGAATTTAATGCCTTAATTTTAATTAATTTTAATTAAAAAATTAGGAAAAATCCAACCTTTAAGGACACCAATTTTCTTTGTGAATGAATAATGTATCGTAAATAAATAAATGTTCTTCCTTAAAATACATGGTGCATAAGTGAGTACACCCCTATGTTAAATTCCCATAGAGGCAGGCAGATTTTTATTTTTAAGTATTTTTTTTAATTTATTTTTTAGGATACTATGCATCCTGATAAAGTTCCCTTGGCCTTTGGAATTAAAATAGCCCCACATCATCACATAGCCTTCACAATACCTAGAGATTGGCATGGGGTACTTTCCATAAGATCATCTCTCAATGCAAATCAAACCAGCTATTAGGCTAACTGAAATAAAACCATGCCAATCTCTAGGTATGGTGAAGGCTATGTGATGATGTGGGGCTATTTTAATTCCAAAGGCCAAGGGAACTTTATCAGGATGCATAGTATCCTGGATCCATGAAGTAACTGGCCTTTAAAAATAAAAATCTGCCTGCCTCTATGGGAATTTAACATAGGGGTGTCCAAACTTATGCACCCTGTATTTTAAGGAAGAACATTTATTTATTTACGATACATTATTCATTCACAAAGAAAATTGGTGTCCTTAAAGGTTGGATTTTTCCTATTTTTTTTAATTAAGGCATTAAGTTCAATTTCCAAAAGATGATTTTTTATTCCTCTTTTTAGTCAACTTTAGCATGGGTGTCTAAACTTATGCATAGCACTGTATTAATATTTTTAAACAGAACTGCTTCACTGCTTATTTTAAACAATAACAACACAACTTTTAGTCAATGAATAAAAGACTAATGAAGAAATAAGTGGAAGAAATAACACACAAACCTTATTTTTAACATTAGAGCGGACTAATTTGTAACCAAGTCTCGGGTCTCATTCACTTCCATTTATTTTTAGCTGTACAAAAGCTGTCCGTTATGCTGCTTGATATTGCAAAAGGGTATTTGTTAATATATTATTTTAATTTATTATTTGTAGCAAAAATGGTTTTAAGGTTTACTGCACTTTGTTACTCTTCTAGTTATTTCCGGCTGACGGCTATTGAGTCTTAAAGTCCCCCTGTGGTGAAAATCCAGCTTTTAATGTTGTTTATGTGTCTATGTGGTGTTTTTAATATGCTTTAAGACAAACCATGTGTAAATTCATAAGTCGACACCATTGCTGAGTATTTCCTCCTTAAAGCTGCAGTGAACCAAAGACAGTCTCAAACACACGCTTTGAAATCGCTGGTGTTTCTGACGTCACAAACTACCTTGTAACCAATCAGATCAACGTGTGATCGTCAACCAGTGGATCTCTGAGCTGAGTGAGTGAGTGGAGGCGGGGCTCATTTGCATATTCATAGAACCTCATACTAAATGAGGCATGGGTGTCGAGTTACATTCAAGATATTTTAAGGCATGAAGACACTTTTTTTCAAGCAAGAAATTTTTTAAATATGTCATTTTGTTGATCAAAGATGAGTTTTAAGGGATAAAATGATTGATACAGGGGGACTTTAAGTCTCGCACATTACTTCCAAGTTGCAAAATAAGGTGGATATGGCAGTTGTGAGATTTGGAGGTGCCAACCTTCAGTTAAAGGTGCTGTATGTCATTTTTTTTACTGTACTAAAGCATAAAAATACTATAATATGTTTGTAGATATTTAGGAAACATACTAAATTCACACACTTGTTTCTCTAAAAAGGCAATTCTTCAGCCAGTTACTCTACTTCTGAAACGTGCGCTCCACCTCTGAATGTCTGTTCCTGTTTAGTTGTGTTATCAGGCCCACTGCAAAGTCACTCAATGATGTTTCGACACCCCGGGTCGCCAGCTGGCCGAAAACACAGCGATGAAGCCAGCGCACAAACTGGGTCAGTGATCGCAGATTACACCCGACCTAAGCAGCATTCCTTTCCATCGTCCATTACGCTCGTTTCTTTTGCGTGTCATTAAAGCGGATGTCTAATGCCATTTCATACATTCTGACTTATTTACACTGTTAAAAGAGTTGGATTCTCATGCTAAACATGGCTAAAGTTTTGAAAAAAAAAAACGAGTTGGACGTGTGACGAAGCATTTCTGTGCCTAAACTTCGGGATTCGTACAAGTTTCGGAACGTTTTTTTCGAGTATGGCCCTGTATGACATCATAAAAGGTGGAATTCCTTCCACACACACACATCAACCAGAGAGAGAGCGCGAGAACAACCATCAAAGTGCTTCGTGCGGGTTACGGTCCGGAAGCCGTCGGCAGGAGCTCGGCTGTTTTCGGAAAGGAAATCTAAATCTGATAAAACTAAAGACTCTTCGGAGATATGAAGGATGCAGTACTACTATACATGTACTCAAGATTAACATGAGATTGGCAGAACCTGTGTGTTACGTCCCCTTTGAACTTTGAACTCTCCAATAATACCCATTTCAACCACTGGCTGTCAATTTTACACACTACACCTTTAACGTCTGTGTGAACCGGAAGCTGAGACCGGCTTTACTTCAGTAATGCGACACATGTTCCGAGTGAATCCACATTTCGATTAAAATTAACTTGCATGGATGAATTGTTCACCACAAGACTACTAATGCGAACTAACAACGTAAACAACGTAAAATTTTGATTTCATGCCGGTGTGGTGAACAAATGAGTCCTATTGAAGAGATGAGTCCGAGCTCAGGACCCCATTAGTATGCCAGTAGCATGCCTGATCTAAATCTGTTCTCGCGACAACTTGTAGCTGACGTGAGCTGTTTTAGTGTTATTATGTGGTAGCTTTATGTAGAATGCTAAATCCCGCTGCTATATGCAAGGTAAGATTAAATTAAATTGTATATGGCATATGTAAATTGTATATATTCTATAGCTAATATTTAAAATCTCAAGTTGCGTCAATAGCAGAGGAGAAAGACCGCGAAATGTAAAAATACGACTGTTATTGTGTCACGAAATGTAGTTTTAAGAGTTTCTCAGTCGAGAATGTAGTTGTTTGAAGCTCAAATATGTTGTTTATTTATAATAAAAAAAAACACTAACAACGAGAAATGTTTAATTTCACAATCTATAGCTTCGATTAAAAACTAGCATATGAAACATATAAGTTAACGTAGTACAAACGTCTTCTATAATAAAGTGATTTTGTATGATTTGTAACCAGGCACTGAAGCGATTACCCATAAAACGTGCTTTGAACCAATCGGATTGCTCGGGTCCTACGCTCGGACTCATCTCCTCAGTAGGACTCATTTGTTCACCACACCGGTTTTAAAAGAGCCAATCATCTTCTCTGATAACATTTGCTCCTCTTGCATGCGTGTGTACATTAGCTGTCTTCCACTTAACACAGTAACAATGTACCGTAAAATGTAGTAACATTTGTACTGGGCGTTTTTGAAAGTTATATATTAAACTGTCTGAAAACAAAAAAAGTCTAAATATATTCACCTTGGACATAACAAGAGTATAAACTATATAAAAATCCCATTAACATTCGTATCGTGAGTAAGTACATACGAGTACAACATAAACATTTTGTGTATACAATAAAAGCACTGTAATAAATGTTGTTATTACATAGTAATTGACATAGTAGTTGGATATAAATCCATATCCAAATTTATGATACCATTTTCAGATTTTAAACCAGACCTTGTTTTCTTCATTCTAATCTCAGCACAGGGATGTTTGACTACAGCTTTATATCATACATACATTTCTGTAGCGATGAATCCCGTCAGCTCTGAGAGGAAGAGGAAGAGCATGAAGACGCAGCAGCACACTGAAACTGAGGGTTACAGGAGGAACAACACAACATTAGAGACATCACTTTCACCCTAAAGTAACATCGGTAACACTGCACAATAAGGTTCATTAGTTAACATTAGTCAACGTATTAACTAATGTTAACAAATACAACCTTTGATTTTAATAACGTATTAGTGAATGTTGAAACTGATATGAACTAAGATTAATAAATGCTGGAGAAGTATTGCTCATTCTTAGCTCATGTTAACTAAGGTAATTAACTAATCTTAAGTAATGAACCTCATTGTAAAGCGTTACAGTGTCATTTTCGGTCCGTGTTTGCTGACATCAACCCATTAGCAGTGACATCATTTCTCAAAATTATGTCTGACTATGCAAAATGAGTGTGTGTGTGTGTGAAAGTCAACAGGCTTTAACTTTATTGCTCTGGTTAATGTAATCGTTACGTGTTCAACGTGTGACCAGATGAGTCAAAGTAAGAAGCAGCGAGTGCATATTTACATGGAGACCGTCTCCAGTGAGGTCATGTGACTCTGTGGTTGACACGTCATCCCGAGACTCCGGTTCATTCCAGTTTACACAAGCTAATGTTTAGCTATAACACAAACAATAAGGCGTGTCGCTATGACACATTCGCTCACGGACTCAGGTTCATCATGGGCCATATCACTCGTTCCACTTTAATGAGGATAATATACTGGGAAAGATTTACATGTCAATGATTGATTTTCCTTTCAGTTTACTGTAGTTATATTAACTACACTAAAACGCTTTGAAGACAGTCGATTAAACTAGACAAGATGACGTTATATACAGGGTTGATTAAATCACATTGATTTTAGCTTATTGTCAGTTTCTAGATATATTAACTTTAAAAACACAGTTGATTAAATCGAAGGGACTATTGATTTTTCTTTCCCGTTTTACGTTAAGGAAAAGCTTTAAAAGTCCGAACAGATGACATTATCTAACTTAAAGAGTCACGTCTGTTTACCTTTCAAACCACAGATATTTACCCTGATATCTTATTCACATGCAGAACCGGTTTAGCAGCTAAATATTTAGGTCGCGTTCAGGGTTGGTCTCGGGAAACATGACTAAACATGAAGTTATTCCCTCGAGGCCACAACAACAAAGGACAGGGCCATAGTAATGAGTGTGTGTGTGTGTGTGTGTGTGTGTGTGTGTGTGTGTGTGTGTGTGTGTGTGTGTGTGTGTGTGTGAGTGTGCATTATATCATCATGAGTCAAACGGCAACACCTAACGTTACAAACATCCATCCTTACGAAAAATGAGGGAACAATGAGGCATATATGCAGGACAACAGTTAGGAAACTTAGAAACTGAGTCAGCAAATTAGTTTGGGAAAACTGTGGATCAAAGCTGGTAGCGGCAGATGAGCAACAGGCTGTAAACCAGTGCCAGATGAAGCGAGCTATTGGTTGATTGGAGTGGATGAGGGTCTATGATGGGAAATAGGCATTATAAACATCAGCACTCACTGAACGCTCCGGTGTACGTGGGCTGGGTGAGATCTTTAGGCACTTTCCTGTAGATGTCGAACCTGGAAGGAAGAGAAAGAGGGGAAGAGGGGAAGAAAAGAAAGGTAAACACTGTGTTCTCCTGTGTGTGTGTGTGTATGTGTGAGAGCACATTGTGTTCCTGGCGCATTACAGAGCAGTTGAGGAATGTGAAGTATGGTCTGTAGTCTCAGACGCAACAGTCTGGCACGACCCCTCCGCTCCTGGAGCTACACCTCAACCCCGCTTCACCATCCCGACCCTCGGGCCTCAGCGTGGTCCACACACACCCATCACGGGTCAGGGAGCAAACAATGGACATTTCACAACCACACACACACACACTCGGAAAAGACCCTTCAGACTAGCTATGCATCTTTTTGGTCGCTCGCTTCTTTCAAAGTTAGTGGTTTTTTGGGGTTTTTTTTAAGTAATGAGAATGACATCACTAAAAGTAAAATAAAGTTGGCCAGGATGAATTTTGGCATGTTTGAAGTTTAAAGCAGTTTTAGCTTTTTAAGCAGGCTTAAAGTTTTTACAGTCTTTTAGAAAAACAAGCCATGAATTAGCAAATCGCTAACATGTTTTAGCCAGTACATGGCAGATACATATTAAACAATATAGCTGTAAGCAGCAATTTTCGGGGCCAAAGCGCAAAGAAGAAAAGACAAGACATCCCTGGGAGTGTTAGAGATCAACTGCAACAACGAGCAATTGAAGACATTTAAAGATGATTTTAGGCAAAATGGCTGACAAATTAAATATACAGTAACTAATAATATGATTTAATGGTGGCACATACTGAGTTTCGTTATGGATCACCAACGCATTCGTAAAGTATAGCATTTTATATCATAATACTGCATGTTAGTGAATGGCACTTTCATGTTTTGTTCTATTATAGCGCCAACAAGAGACACAATCCCACCATGTTGTATGTGTCCTCAGAGTGAGCCCATACATGTGTGTGGCAGATTTTGGGAAAATATCTCATTTTGTTTTGGAGTTATAGACATTTATATCTACGAGAAAATAGAAAAATTGCCCATGGACAAATATTTTTGCATTTTTTTGCCACATACTCTAAAAATTTTGACATTTGGCCATTACTATATATAGCCAACTACCTGTTTTCAATTTTCCTATGGTGGTTTCGTCTCGATCAGACTAATGGTTTCGCAGATGGGAAAATTGGATATCATTCGACTCGGCATGTCGCTGCGAATCTATCGAAACCATTACGATTTTTGGACAAAATGTTCAGAAGTTATATGCAAAAATTTCCATGTTTCTCCAGACCAGTAGGTGGCACTGCGCCGAAACACAGCATGTAACCTCAGGTCGTGCTTATGACGACATGTACCAATTTTGGTCTGAATACGATAAAGCGTTGCGGACGTAACTCTGGGCTAGTTGCTAGGCTTTGCTAGTGACGGACGTATGGATAGATAGATCATTTTAGTGAAATATGACTATAACATTTTTTCTTTTGATTCACCCAGAAAAATGAATCAATAATGAATCAATATATGATATTTGTAATCCTATTAAATAAGGAACACAGCCACTGCACAGCTGTCAAAGTCATGATGTTTATTAACGGAAAAGAATCAGCCCTCGGTTCGTTTGAGACGACGCCGGGAACGAAGCAGCGCACAGTCGAAGCGTAACATTAAACCCCCCTCAGGAATGTGTTCAATCCCTGACTTTTTAAGGAGCTCACAAACAAAGCCAAACTATCCAGCTCAAAGTGTCTTGTGCCCTTTTTGGGCTCTGAAACCTTCACGGCTACATCAGCGCTCGGCTCCAACCCCCCAAAACACTTACATCTGTGAATATTTCTGAGCATTTCTCGCAGTGAAACGACCCAAGCTGACGCAATGCGGGAGGGGGAGACTTCCTCTCGACTACACACACACACACACACGGTTCACAGTGTTCTGAGAGAAGAGCTCACAGGATGTAGAAGGCAACTAACCCTATTGTGTGAAACCCAGAAGGACACGCTGTTCTTAAACTGCACTGACGTCTGTGAAAGACCTGCATTGGTGCAAGAGACCGAGGAATAAACAGAGGCCCCGAAGTTAAGACTTTCTCCACCAAACACCACAGAAGTGACAGCTTTATCACTACACATCCATCATTCAGATCAGCCTAACAACAACATCTCTCACCATCTAAGGAAATGCATCATTATCACTGTCAGATGGTTTATACCGCTTATACCAGTACAAAAGATTATCATCATGACAATTCTTAACCATTTTATGGCTGATTCATATGAATTTGTACTCATTTGTAAGTTTTCGAACAATCTGCTCATGCCTTAAAGGTGCAGTGTGTAATATTTAGGAGGATCTGTTGACAGGAATGCAATTTCATATACATAACTGTGTTTTCAGTGGTGTGTGAAGACCTTACATAATGAACCGTTATGTGTTTATAACCTTAGAATGAGGCATTTCTCTCTACACGCACCGCGGGTTCGCTTACATCGACATGTTTCTACGTTTCGTCACTGTGTTGGTCTTCGTGCAAAGAAGCTAGCGAATAAAACACTGGCACAATAATGAACAAGTAACAATAATATTCACAATAACATATCGTTTTACTGAATAATTTAGTAAACATAATTTCTTAATCTTTGTAGAGAAACCTCATTGCTGAACTGGCTACTCTCTGCTGTCTCAGACGACGACATCACTTCCTGTCGGCCACCGTAACTTCTGTTGGGTGCAATTCGCAACCTCACCACTAGGGCTGCTAAACATCACACACAACACCTTTAATAGCCACGTTTCTATTAGGAAAGTGGAATCTAATGGTGTGAAAATGGTTTTGCAAAAACTTGCCATATATCGCACAAGTTTTTACGCTCACATGAGGTGTTTTTTTCAGGCAATTCGAAAAAGGAGTATTTATCAAAACTGAAATGGAAACTGTTTTTTCTCATTTACAGGTCACCTGGTGTCTGAAAAGTCACATGATCAGTCTTTAAAGGCGGCGCGGTGTGTTTGGACAGAAAGACGAGACAGATTTATGTATCAAACTCATAAAAGACTAAAGTATCTCGGGAATACTGGATTCTAAACAACAGAGAAATGCCACAGTTTATCAAGAGCTTGAAGCAGAAATGAGGGAGAATCACCCAGAAACTCCTCATATGAGCCGCTCTCAGGCTTTGGTTGCCATTAATGTTGAATAACACGCATACGTCTCCTTCCATTAGCAATAATGGCTAGTGTGGTGGTGGCTGAGATATACGTAAACCTACTAACATCCGTCGCCATGATGTATGGAATGATTTGTCGTCATTGCGCAACAGTTTTTTAGCGACATTTAGAAAATATCGCTAAAATGTAACGGAAACGCGGCTAGTGACATCATGTTTAGTGCTGGACCTTCACTTTTTTTTTCTACATTTCTGTATGAGTCACATTTCACATCATTCAAAAACACCTCGTCATAAAAGATTTTTTCACAGTGATGCCATAGAAGAACCACCCTTCACTGAGCAGGCCCTAAAATAACCTTTTTTTTTCTTAGTGTGAAGAATATTTTAATAATCTAAAGAACTTTTTTCCACTATAATGAATCTTTAGTGCAAATGAAAGATCCCTGGATGTTAGAGATTCTTCACGGAAACATAAGCCACTTTACCACCGTCGAGTCAAACCGAACTCACTGCTCAAGACAGTTTATAAGAATGATTTGTAACCGAACCAATAAGCTCAAGTGGAAATTAGGGTTGGGTATCGTTTAAATTTTCATCGATTCCTTATTATAATTCCAATGAAAACTTGAATATCATTTACATTTATTCTAAATCTTACTCTAAACATTTAATTGTAGCTGAATATCATGAACACAAATCAACAGGCTAAAGAACACTTACACAAGGAACTTTTGCCTACAGTTTACAAATACCACCACAACAAACTACTAGCCTAACTAATACAAACTTCAAGCATTATCAAAAACAAGTAAACACTCAATTTACAAAAAAATTACCAATCGTACAAATAAATACAACTGAACAAAGATTCGATTGAAATAAACAGCGTTTTCAGAAACTGTAGTCAAATGTAAAAAAAACAGGCCACTTTATAAATAAAATATCCATTACAAATATAATTACAAACGTTATTCAGTCAAGAACAGTTTCCTTCTGTTGTTTGATTACTGTTATCATAGAGACGACAGCAGGTTTATTAGGCTGCTGTCACTTTAAGAGCTGCACGGATCCAATATACTGATACACATGCGTTTACGTGCACTTAAGACATAACCCACTTTGTTTACAGGGATATTTTGACATATTTTTGCCTGTATTTGTCCATTCACGTGCAAAAAGACAACTCGGTTCAGTCTCGCGCACTTCACAGTGTGTGCATGCTCTGAGAAAACAGCGTGCGCTTGAAAATCATATTAAAATGCATACAAAGACAAAATGCATTCAAAAGGAATCAATAAGAGGAATTGAAATTTTACTTTTATAACAAATATCTGATTCCCAACCCTAGTGTAAATATAACCGGAAGCGTTTGTTAGGCTATAACTGCAATAGATGCCAGTGAAGAACCTTTACTTTCAAGAGTGTACAAAACCCTTTCAGTCTACAAACATGTTCATCTCTTCACTTGTATAGCAGTGAAACGAGTCTGGCGTCTTGGATTCCCTCCGGATCTCCACACAGCTGCACAGTTCAGAGAAGCGTTGCACAACAGGAGAAACTTTTACACGTTCCCCCGAGGCTCGGATATACCCACAGCTGCTCTGAGAGGCCATAACACACGTGTTATCACACAACCAAAATATGTGCCAAAATATTATTACTACAAAGTGGGAAAGCAGGAATACGTGTGCAGCATCCATGCGTTTATGAAAGCATCCCAGGATGAAGAGAACGCTTAGCGTCTATCGGACATGTTTTAAAGGGGCCAGATTATATCGGGAACATATCGCAATATAAAAATGCAACAATATGTATTGTGGATAGTGACAATCTGTATTGTGTGTAGTTCACCCAAAATAAAAATTACTGTGTGAGAAAACATTCAAGTTTTCAGAGTTTTAGTGTTAGTACTACTTTAAACTACTGTATATAATGTTGAATATGTATAATAATGCGCTGGGGGAATATGTGTGTGTCCTGATAATGCCAGATGTCTGATGTTACCAGTAAAAGTGGCCGACATTATATTAAATATATCTAGTCAGTGAAAGAGTTCAAGCATATTCATCTACAATAATTCAGTGTTTTCATCTTCAGAATCATGAATATTGTTATTCTGGTGTCTCTATTGTCCTGTGCTTTGGGTTTCAGCAACAAGTCCAAGAATATTCACTTACACACACCAAATTTTGCATTTTAATCAACAGTTAATTTTTTTTGTATACCGTTTATCATATGCATTAATATCGCATCGTGAGTTCAGCATCGTGATATGTATCGAATCGTGACATGAGGGTCTCGTTACACCCCTAATATTTTAGACAGAATTATTGCACATCATCTGTTTAACGATTCATCAATGATCAAATGCGCTTGGACAGTTGTCGTGTTGTGAGGTCAGCTGACAGGAACGAGCTGTGGTAAAAGTGTGTGTTACACCGCAGGTGGTTTATGAGTGTATTCTCAGGCAAACACCAGCACTCTCTGCGTGTGTCTAAAGAGGAAGCCATGCACGCTGACGGTTTACTTCAGGCCTCGTCACTTTCATTATCCTACAGATGAGCTAAAAGGAGGCGTGACTGTAAACAAGGTTGTGTCGTTGCCGTAGCAACCGATATTCAAGAGTTATGGCGCAATATTACGACACTCGCAGTCCTACATCTGCACATGCCCTGTGTGATTGTTCTTCACAGCCAAACACAACAACGCTGGATGTTCAGAGATACAAATAACAACTGTCTAAATAGCCTAGGAGAAACAAATATGTCGAAACTTTCCCACCGCCTTAGAAAGTCCAGATACATGAAACATAATCCATTAATCCAGAATCTGTCTACGTCATATCACAATCTCAAGACAAACCAGGTCATTAGGATGATGGACTATTTTTATATTTACTAGATTTGAGGAACATATGAATAATAAATTACACACGTTATTACACATTAAAAATGCAAAATGAAAAGCATTTGGATCATATTACAGCTCCTGACAATTTCTTTTTTATTAAACTAGTTTCCTCATATCTTGACTTATGTAATATGTGAAATATGTGACGTATAATAATTACAGATAAATTTAACTTGGACTACTGTCAAATCGATTCAACGCAATTAATCACATCTAAAATAAAAGTTTGTAAATATATATATATATGTATATATATATATATACTGACGTTGACCAAGGCTGCATTTATTTGATTGATATACAAATAAATAGTGATATTGTGAAATATGATTGTAATGTAAATCATCTGTTTTCTATGTGAATATCTAGTAAATTGTAATTTATTCCTGTGATCATTCAGTGTCACATGATCCTTCAGAAATCACTCTAATATGATGATTTGATGCTCAACAAACATTTATGATTATTATCGGTGTTGAAAACAGTTTTTTACATTTTTATCTCATGATGCTATGATGAATAGAAAGTTCAAAAGAACAGCATTTATCTGAAATCTAAAGCTTTTGCAACATTAAACACGACCGTTCAAGAGTTTGGGGTCAGTAGGAATTATTATTTTATTTTTTGGGGAAATAAATAAAATAAATCAATACTTTTATTCATCGAGGATGAGTTAAACGGATCAAAAGTTACAGTAAAGACATTTATAATGTTAGAAAATATTCTATTTTAAATAAATGCTGTTCTTTTGAACTTTCTATTCATCAAAGAATTTTGAAAATAAATTTGTACACAACAGCTTTCAACATTGATAATAATAATGAATGTTTCTTGCGCATCCAATCATCATATTAGACTGATTTCTGAACGATCATGTGACACTGATAAATTACACTTTACTGTATATCCACATAGAAAACAACTGTTTTAAATTGTAATAATATTTCACTGTTTTTACTGTATTTTTGATCAAATAAATGCAGACTTGGTGAGCCAAAGGAAACAAAAAAATTGAATGGTTTGTATATAGCAGCAGAATTACATTTAATCATTTATCAGAATGATGTATGAATGTCATTTTCAGATGTTGTGGGTCCTGTTTTGTATTTGCATAATTACACAGTCAGTGTGTGACCAGTATGAACAGGAATTAGTGAGCTTACAATAACAAAGCAACAGTTGTAAGTCAAACAAGCACCATTAATGGTTTATAAATGTGATGTCTAATGGAAAAAATGACATGAACTTAGCTTGGAAATAAACTTTGATGTGTTTGTGAAGACTTTTACAACTTCATCAAATACCAAAAGACTGCAGACAGATTTCCATAGATAGTTATTATCAAGAACATTTATACAGAAATAAGAAAGTGTTTTCCCATGGAACTACTGGCTGTGTCTTACAAACCTAGTGTGCTGCCTATCTAGACATCATTCCAGTGCATTACAGACTCGCTTGCTTTAAAAACACACTGTCTAAGTAGGTTTTGCTCGTTCGGGTTGAAACACCACCGCTGTGTCTAGTGTGGACGTGTTTGATTCATGCATTAGAGGAAAAGACGAGTCGCTTCAAACCTCTACTCACCTCCGCACATCGAAAGTCATTGTGACTGCGCGATTAAAACCAAGTGTGTTATATTATAATTATGTATTATACACTCTTGAAGTGTTTAAAAATAGTAAAGTGGCTACTTCTGACTCTTCCTTCAATCCTGCCGGCTGTTCAAACCGGATGTGACATCCGCTTAGGACGCTTTGCACAATCCTATTGGTCGACAAGGGAGCGAGCGGCGTGATTCTGTTTCCGGTTTAGAAATAAGTTGTGGTGTGCAAATTTAACGCGTTACCCATGGAGACAGAGTTCAAACCGCTTTTGCTTCCGCTTATGTGGTCCAACAGTCAAACACTGTTTCTACAACAACAACAAAACCGTACATCTGACGCTGATGTTCTTTCTCTTTCAGAGAACCTTCTGGAATGTTCTGGAAATCTGCTTAACTTGACTTAAAATCTGTTCTTCATCTCTTGTAATAATAACCATGAGGCTTAGAAAATAAGTCAGTTTTATATTACCAAAACAAGTGGTTTAACAACTGTGGTCATGAACCGGCAGGAGTATTGAAGGCAATCATTTTTCACAACAGGCTGAAACTCAACAGAAGTTGTGACATATACAATATGACAGCAATTCCAGACACACATTTGAGAAAGGAAACAGAGCACTGACTAATGTACAGTTAGGGTTATCCCAACATTACACATGAAAGTGGAAATATTGGAAATTAATATGTGTGCCATTTATACATCTTGTGTTTTATACCTCAACTTTGAGGTATTCTCATCACAAGCAATGATTTTTTTTAATTGACCAACAACTTTTTGTTTGTCGTTAATAGATATGTATTTTATAGATATATTACACTCACTTCAAGCCAATGACACCCTTGCCACCAATCAGAATCGAGTATTCATATGAGGGTCTAAAATTAATACTTGCCAAGCACCAAATTGGAGTTGGCAAGTATATGAAACAGTCACTCGCCGGTTGGCTGGTAATATTTTTATGAATCCTAACAATGCATGAACATGAACAAACTTGAACGACACTCGGGACAGTTGACGGGCCAGCGCTGCATCATCACGAAAGTTTAAGTCTTGCCAATTTAAATATTCAAGCATCCGAAGCGCTCGCACAGAAAGCTGCGTCTCAGACACCTCACGAATACTACACTGAGCTCTTTCACGTCTTGTGCTTGAGCGACAAATTCACACAAAATCATGTCAGAGCACATAGTAAACATAGTCGGTTATGTCTTAAGGGAACGTAAACAGTTGAGGAAGTAAACGCGTGTATCAGTGTATTAGATCAGTGCATTCACTCTTAAAGTGACAGCAGCCTAATATTCCTGCTGATGTCTGAGTTTATAATGTTAATCAAACAACAAAGGACAAAGAGAAAAATCACTCACTGCTCTCGACTGAATAACTTTTGTAACTTTAATAAGAATGTTTAATTTATACATTAAAGAGTATAGTGTCATTTTACATTTGCTTACGTTATTAAATTTCTGTACCTGAAAACTACTGACAGACCTACCTGAAAAACCTGAAAAGTATTAGTTATTTAATTTGTATCTTTCAGGGTTTCCGCGGGGCATTTAAAAGCATTACAAATCTGAATATATTTGAATATAGCCAATATAATTAATCATTTTTATTTGCTGTTGCGGAACCGGTTAGGTATTGCTTGCGGCCGGAGCAAAATTGCCGTGATGCGAAGATGACGCGGGTCGTTTTGAACAGCAGGAACAACAGGAATAAAACTAGACCAGAAAAACGGGAAAGTGAAAATTCCAGCAGAAGTGGCTGGAAGACAAACAATTTAAGACATGGTTGCAGCCCGTTGGTGGTCAAAATAAAGAAGGATTTTGCAGCGTTTGTAAAAAGGTATTTAAGTTGGGTAGCTGCAATGGGAATCAACGCCGTAAAATCTCATATGCAGTCTGACTATAATATATATTAGGGCTGTCAACATTAACGCGTTAACGCATGCGATTCTTTTTTTTTTTTTTTTTTACGCGTATTTAACGCAAAACGCAGCATCCGTTAATTTTTGTCATCCTTTGGGTAGCGTTACATTTTATGATCCCGCTCTTATTAATGCAAATACTTTTAAGCACGCTGCCTGTGAATGTCCTGTCTAGGTTAGGGTTAGGGTTTGACACACACACACAGAGAGAGAGAGATAAAGACGTGCGCCAGTATCGTGCGCACAGACAGCGCGCCAGAAAACGGTTCTCTTTCGCGCTTGAACGAACAATAACACACACAATTATGCCAAAATGTCTGTTTTGTGGAGTATCCTCATAACATAAGAGCAGTCTTAAATGAGTGGAATAAAGTCTTAAATGAATGTAAAGAGTGTGTGAGAGATTGAGGTGTGTGTGAGATGTGCCCGGCTGCTCTTAAAGGGACAGTAGCCAATAAAGCTTTCTGTCAGGAAACAGAGAATTACTCAATGCTCCTCACTTAATCACTTTTGTTGCTTTAATAAGGATTAGTCTATATTTAATTTATAATTTAAGCCATGCAGACTGTTTGATAACTTTATTCAATTTCTGTATACGTCCTGCCTGTCAGACAGGTAAATATGACATTTATTATAGGTTTATGTGAGGATTGTAAAAAAAAAGTAAGCCATATGTAAAAATTTGTATCAGTGAGACTGGCCTTTATGTTGTCTCTACATTCATTTGTAGATTAAATGTGAAATTATTACATTATAAAATAAATAAACTCATATAAACCTATAAAAATGTAAGTGTTTTTAATTGCGATTAATCACAGAAAAAATGTGTGATTAATCGAGTTAATTGTTTTAATCGATTGACAGCACTAATATATATATATATATATATATATATCTTTGGTTAGTAATGGGTCGTATATGGCATTAAACGTAATAAAAAAAATGCATTCAAAAGTATTAAATTTAATTTGAGGATACCTGCAAAACCCTGATCTTTGTTATATTGTATTTATTTGTGTTTTTGATTGTAATTTGAATATTTGTTCTTATTTAATTACTGACTTTTTACTTCTGTACGTCTACTTATTTACTTCTTGTCTTTAATAATGTTTTACATTTATATTAGTTAGTTTTAGCTGTGGTATTGGAAATTGAAAGAGACAATTGTGAATTTTCACTGGTATCTAAATTTTTGTTGTCATTACTGTCTGTTTTTGACAGTTTCATGGCCAGTAAAAATGATTTATAGCAGGTACATTTTCACCAGCCATTGGCAGGTGTGGCAGAAAGCTAGTTTTAGACCCTGTGCATATATTTACAGTATTTACCCCGTGGTTTTTGAACGATGAGATCCTTGAATCGTGTAGTGTTTCACTATGTCATATCTGGGCACATTCTAGAAGTTTCATCTGCCAGACATACAGAATCTGCAAAAATGTCCGACTTATGGTTAAAGCAAACGAACATGCAAGTATTTTCCCATGGTGCCCGGAGACAGCTCTGTCCGTAAATGTGATGACATTGTATACATTTGCTACACCAAGGAAATGCCTCATTCATCACACTCTTTCACTTCCCTTTCTAACAAACAGAACATGCAAATGTGACTAATCACTGAAATGTGTGTTTTATATCATTTTTTGCATGTTTAGCCTGGTTTTGAGATTTGTGCTTCACGTTTATATTTTGATTAATTCAGCATCATTCTGTCTTGTTTATTTGTGCTTTGTCTTTTTGTGGCCAGTCGTAAATACAAATGCAGATTTTTTTGGAATGTACTTTTATCATTTTCAGCCTTAGATATAATTTTTCACAAATAATTGATTGTGTAGCCGAGTAATGCATATAACAGGACATGTTATTAAGTGCCATTCTTTCTCACACATGCAGTTCACAGTGTTCTTCTTCAGTCTCAACTTTTCTCTGCATGCTGACTCATCCGTGTTTTAACAGTAAAACTTGTTTCTTACTATACTTTTTTTCTGTATGACAACCCAAGAAATGATTTGGAGAGGAAACCTCCAAGAGTCCTGACTCAAGTTTCAGAAATGCAATCCTGACGTCATGACCCACATATGTAACTAACTTGTGAGCCTGTCACATTAAAATATTATCAAATGACATTTCTAGAAGGATCACAAAACATCTTTGGGCATTTTTCCCTGCTAGAAGTATTAGAAATAAATGTAAGACCAATAAATACATAAATAAATAACCTTTTGTAAACTGTAATGTTTGATTTCATATTAAGTAACAGCTGTGACAAATTAATTCTTTTTATAAATAAAACCTTAGGAGTGATATACAAGTATTTGATTTGCATGGGAAAAAAAGTCTTAATTAATTGCTTCCAGTCAACAAACACCACACTAAAAAATATAATATAAAATATAATACATATAAATATAAAACATTTTCCCTCTCTATTCCACTGTTGTGAGGAAAACCAGAAATACAAACCATCAAATTACAGAGAAAAAAACAACTTGGTTGGCAAATACATTTATTTGTGAGTCTGTGACAACGGAAGTAGCGGCAAACAAGTTATCAATAGGCTAAATCTTTGACTTTTAGGCCCAAATATGTGTATTGTCTTAATAATATAGATCTCTCACACCACGACCTCATCCATATACACCTGAGCCTGGTTTGTTTTTCAATGGAAATTTACCAGACCTCAAGTTTCTATACAGTGATTAACTTTTATGGTTTCCCTTTGCTCTCGCGGCATTGCACACCATGTTCTCCTGTACAATAAAAACAAAGTATAAACTTTTATGAGTACAATGACAGGTTCACTAATGATCTTGTTATTCATCTGAACTGAAGAGGAAAGTTTTTGATAATACTGTTAAATTACAACAATAATATCATGGAAAAATTCTAAACATTTCTTCCTTTTTGACAACTGTCAGTGTAATTTCATACATGGTGAGATGATCATATTAGTTATAGCCTGCGTAGTATATAAATATAACGAGATAAAAATGAGTTTGATTAGAATTATACTTAGTCATGCTTTCCACCAGAGAAACACAATATGATCTCAAACATTTTTCATCATTGATATTGGTATAGTGTGAATACTAGCATAGCTTATATTCGACATGTTCATAATCATTTGTTATTAAAAAGCAGCATTCATTTTTTTTTCTTTCCTTTTTTAACCTGTATATGTGTAGTATATATTTAAAATGACATAGCGATAAAAGGTAAAGCCATTTGGGACACAATTTAAAACAAAATCATTGACAAACAGTTAAAAAGTGGAACTGGCACGAGAGGGAACTACTAAATCTGCCAATACCGCGACCTTGGCCAATGCTGATAATGACTAACATCGGCCTGGCTGAGAAATAGGTCGAAGATCAACTATTTAACACTCAAAACCCACAAAAACAACAAAACAACATTAATAATCATCATCATATTAACTACTAACACTCAAACTCGGATACTGGAGTGGATTAGCAGTGTGTTTCGGTTTGTTAGAGGTCGACTGGCTCTGACAGGATCAGATAAACGCACTGACGTACGTGCGAACTCACTCGGGCCGCGAGCCAAGAGGGGCGGAGCCTCTGACGCCACGCCCCTCGTCGACGGGAGCGAGCGCAATATATAACCGTCGCTCAGCGCCTTTCAAATCAGAACAAGAACACGGAGAAACAACTGTGAGTTTTCCCCTTGAGAACCACGACTTCAAGGGACTATAAATCTCGATCAAAGGACTTTAAAGGGCGAATTTTATCGCTGTATGTATTCAGAGCTATCGTTGTTCTCTACTATGGTCATCATGGAAGTGTCCACCATCGACTCGGCCTCGCTTCGGGACCTGCTGGAGGGCGATGATGACCCGGACTGTCTGGTTCTGGACTGCCGCTCGTTCTTCTCCTTCAGCTCGTCTCATATCTCGGGCTCCAGTAATGTGCGCTTCAGCACTATAGTGCGCCGGAGGGCCCGAGGGGGTCTGGGGCTCGAGCACATCGTGCCCAACGAGGACACCAGGAGCCGGCTTCTGTCCGGGGAATACCAGAGCGTCGTGTTCCTGGATGACCGCAGTCTGGAGATGGGAGAAGTGAAGAAAGACGGGACTTTAATGCTCGCTGTGAACGCGCTCTGTCGCAATCCATGTGGAGCAAGTGTATTCCTCCTTAAAGGTACGAGATTTTCTTCTTTCTTTGCCTACTATAAGTATAATGCTATATTACAGGCTAGGCTACACTCTTTAAAACAAGGGGTGTTCCGGTGCCACACGAGGACCATTATTATACAGTTCTTAAAGGGACAGTTCACCCAATAATGAAAGATCTGTCATTTAAGTTACTCGCCCTCAAGTTGTGCCAAACCTGTAAACATTTACTCATCCTGCCGAACACAAAAGAAGATATTCTGAAGAATGTTTGTAAGTTACCAAACTGTTGTGAGGCACGATTGACTTCCATAGTCCCCCCCAATGGCCCAAAGTCAATGGCCCATCAACTGCACGATTGCCCTCATCTTTTGTGTTCAGCAGAAGAAAGAAAGTCATACAGGTTTGGATCAACATGATGATGACAGAACTTTAATTTTTGGGTGAACTATCCATTTTTTTCATAGTGGGAAGAACATTTTAATAAACTAAATTGTTCATGTGATGTTTAAAGGTTCTCAATGGAATCATAGATTAAGCAAACCTTTATTTTTAAGAGTGTTTAACCAAGTAATATTCATGTGTTTTTATTTAAAGTTGCGACCAACTGTTTTCTTCAGCTTGTAAATCCCACTTTTACTCAAACAAGCTCTGTTTACCATTGATAGGTGGATTTGACACGTTTTCCTCTGAGTTTCCTGAAATGTGTACGAAGGCCGTTCCCCCCCAAGGCTTGAGTTTACCTCTGAGCTCCAGCTGCCGTCCCAACACCGCAGATTCCTCCTGCACGACCCCTCTATACGACCAGGTAATCACTACTAACTCGTGTTTAAATAAGCACCTGTGCCGCCGCCTCATCACGATCGAACCAGTCCACTAACTTTCTTGTTTGATTTTTTCAGGGTGGCCCTGTGGAAATTTTGCCATTCCTATATTTAGGCAGTGCCTATCACGCCTCCAGAAAAGACATGCTGGACATGTTGGGAATCACGGCCCTCATCAACGTCTCTTCCAACTGTCCCAACCACTTTGAGGACCACTATCAGTACAAGAGTATTCCCGTTGAGGACAACCACAAAGCCAACATCAGCTCCTGGTTCAACGAGGCCATCGAATTTATCGGTGAGTGTCATTTTTTCGTCACAAAATGGGGAACAGATGTCACCGCATGACGAGCTCTGGCAGGCAGGCGGACCCAACCCCCATTGAGTTTTTCAAAAGTTCCCTCCAAATCGACCAGCTGTACGTCCCGGGCCTGACAGGCTTACGTCACCCTGTTTAAAGAGGAGCCCCCTTTTCAAATAACACCAGGCCGTGACCTGATCCTTTCATGGGGCAACTGGCTCCGTCTGAATGCCTTGCATCCTTTGTTTAGCCCGAACAAAAGGTAGTGTCTCTGTCGCCCTCCTATCAGATAAGTGCGCTTAGCAGGGGTGCCGAAACCCCCCATTGTGTATTCAGGCCTGTCTAAGGGGGGGGGTGTTTCCCCTCTCACTCGAACCCCTGCCCGCTTTAACTCCCCCGTTTCCTTAATGGGTGCTTGGGAATCAATAAGGCTGGGTTCGTACAAGGTGCTTAAAGTGCTTGAATTAGAAGTCCTGGAAACCCCTTGAAAACAGCCATATTCATGAATAAGCACTTAAAGTGCTTGGCTTATAAAAAAAGAATAAAAAGCCATATTTATGAACAAGTGCTTGAATTATTGAAAGACGATATATACATGTACATATGAAATTAGTGTTTAAGAGTACGTGAATTTTACTTTATGAAATGTAAGTCCTGGAAAACCCTTGCAAACAGCGATTTAAAAAAATAGCTTTATTTCTATTTATGAAGAGGTACTTAAAAAGTGCTTGATTTTATTCAAATACAAAATATATGAAATTGAATTTTATCAAAAAAAAAAAAACACATACAATATTTTCACGCAAAATTAACACCGCAGCCCGTCTGATAAACCCCCATCATCATTATAATATAAGATATTATTTATTGAACAATAATAGCCATTATAAACTTTGTATTTAATATGATTAAATGCCTTATATCTGTGATTTTGAGTTTAAAAAATCCTAAAGATATTGTTTGCTAAGTGCGATCTCCAGAAAGTAGAGCTTGAAAAGTCCTGGGATGTGTTTCACAGTGTCTGTCCTGATGGCGTTTGACCGAACCTCTTCTTTGTTTCCCGCAGATTCGGTGCGTAATAAAGGCGGCCGCGTGTTCGTCCACTGCCAGGCGGGGATCTCTCGCTCCGCCACCATCTGCCTGGCCTACCTGATGCGCACCAACCGCGTCCGACTCGAGGAGGCCTTCGAGTTCGTCAAGCAGCGGCGCAGCATCATCTCGCCCAACTTCAGCTTCATGGGCCAGCTCCTGCAGTTCGAGTCCCAGGTGCTGGCGTCCTCCAGCTGCTCCTCGGCCGCGGGAAGCCCCGTGATCGGGAAGAGCAACACCGTGTTCAACTTCCCCGTCCACGCCACGGCCAGTCCTCTCTCGTTCCTGCAGAGCCCCATCACTACCTCGCCCTCCTGCTGACGCTCGCTCAAGAGGAGGATTATTGATACGATCCCTGAGGAGATCTCTCCAGTATTACGGCTCAGGAACGTCTTGCGAACGCTCTCGCGCGTGTTGAAGACGAAGCCAAGGCCGTTTTAGTGTTTTAACACGGTGGACTTAAAACCTTTTAAATGTTGATGTGACTCAAACCAAGTGGTCTCTCTTTTAATTGTTTGTGTGTCTTCAACTTTGATCATGATAATCATCAGGATTGTTAGCAGTGAAAGAAGCCCATGTCTCACAGGTTGCTCAGGGATTGTTTTTAATGTTGATGTCGTTACTGTTTTTGTTTCATTTGGCGAGTGTTCTGAGGAGACGGGAAGAAGTCACTGGACTTGAAGGTGCTAATCGTAACGAGTACTTCTTCTTTTTGTGTTTGAACGATGAATGTAGTCGACACGTCTGTGAGGGCTCAGCCTTGAGACGCTTCTTCTCGGATTCAGCGTCTCGTTTGTTTGCCTGTAAACGAACAGAAATACCTCATGTGTCTGTACTGGTGTCAGTCTGCCGAGAGTCCTCCCATAAGCACTACTAACAGGAACGACTCTTACAGGCTGTTTTGATATGTGTGACTATTTATTGACTAAATTAATATATTTCTTATGCTATATTTTTTCATATATTTGTGATACTTGTTGCTGACAAATAAACATTTTTTCATACATGCAATCTTACGTGCAGTGCATTAACTCTTGCAGCGCCACCTCTTGAATACAGTTATTATAGTGATAGTTATTTATACAGCATCATTCATCAAAATCATGGACGCTTCACGATGCGATTAAGGAATATAAAACTGAAGCAAATAGGGTTATTTTTGGTGTGTTAGAAAGACATTGTCATTTACATGATGATTTTTTAACGAAACTAAATTTTATAACTAATTCATTTTACTTTGGCAGTAATAATCAAAGTAGTAACGCCTTAAAATAAGGTTGAATTTGTTACAATTATGTAAAGTCCCCCTGTAGTCAATAATTGTATCCCTTAAAACTCATCTTTGATCCCCCAAAATGACATTTAAACATTTTTTTCCTTGGAAAAAAAAAGTCTTTGTCTTAAAATATCTTGAATGTTGCTTGACACTCTGGCCTCATTTAGTATGTGCGGTTCTATTAATATGCAAATGAGCCCTGCCTCCACTCACTCACAGCAGGGCTGTGTTCCAGTCCACTTTTAGACACGCACTTGCGAACTTCCCTAAGCACTTCCCCTCGGGGGAATCCCTGCCGCCATTTTGAAGTGCGTTCCACTTATTAAGGGAAGTGGACGAGGGAAGTTTATGTGGACAGACCCTCGTTCCCTCGATTTTGACAGAGGGAGCGAGTCTACTTCATATGTACACTTCCGGCAGCTCCATATACCACAATGCAACACGATTGTGATGGCTTGCGCTACCGCTAACCCGGGCGTCGAGGTCACTTCCGTGATTTGGGAAAAGCCTGTAAAACTCCTTTGCATAACTCACAAGTGTAAGGGAAAAGCTATTTATTTAATTTTTTCCAAAGTGTAGACAACTAAGTGTTAACTAATAATTGTTATAAACTGGTACTGCCAACAAAATATTAGTGCATTCCTGGAACTGGGTGTCATTACACTACATCCTTATGCATCACTTTCTGCCAGGACTTTTACGGGCTTTTCCCAAATCACGGAAGTGACCTCGACGTCCGGGTTAGCGGTAGCATGAGCCATCAGGCGAGTGTTATTTAAATAAACTCCTGATGTACTTATAAACTTTCCAAAGCCTCGGTTTATGAGTACTCCCCTAAACCTACCCGTCACTGGGGTTATGACTAACCAAGAGCGGTTGTGGTCACGTGTGGTCCGGATAACCGTATAGTACCCCTTTAATTTACCCCACCACAAACAACTCTATGATATATTAATTATTTAAAAAATACAATTAAATTAAACAACTCAAACACACCTATATACGTATAGAATGCTGCATTAAACAATTTTGTAAGGGAAAAATATAAACAATAAATCAACACCATAGTGGATTCTAAGTGATTCCAAATCAGCCGATTGCAAAGGTTCCGCCAGTAGTGGGCGCTCATGCAACCTAAGCAATGACGTACATCCGAGTGAACGAGTTAGTGACAATTTTGGACTGGAACGCAGCCCAGCTCAGAGATCCACTGGTTGACGATCACACGTTGATCTGATTGGTTACAAGGTAGTTTGTGACGTCAGAAACACCAGCGATTTCAAAGCGTGTGTTTGAGACTGTCTTTGGTTCACTGCAGTTTTAAGGAGGAAATACTCAGCAATGCTGTCGCCTTATGAATTTACACATGGTTTGTCTTAAAGCACATTAAAAACACCACATAGACACATAAACAACATTAAAAGCTGGATTTTCACCACCGCTAACAATCAACAATTTTTGTCAATAATGTTAATTTATAAATATATCATTGTTAATTCACATTTATTCCTAATATATTGTTCATCAGCTTATACTTGAAAAATGTATTAGTATAATTAACCAAGATTAATAAATACTGTAAAAGAATCATTCACTGTTAAGTTAATGTATAGAAGTACGGCGAATTATTTGCTATGTAACCACAGATAGCTATGCATGCTTTTTTATAAACGCACGTGATATGGCATACAGTTCATTATTTTTCGTCACAACATTTCAGCAATTGATAGCAAAAGCAATGACATTTAGCAAAAAATTAATTATAATTTTTATTCACTTTTATCATTTCTTAATTATAAAAGTGAAATATTAGTATCAGCCAATTGAAAATGTTCAACAATAATGAACAATGCGTCACTGAAAATCAAATATTTCTGTTTGGAAGACTATATTAAACAACAGAAACCGTTTTGGACCCCATTGTGATGTTATTTTATGTTTCCATGTATTTTAGAGTTATTTACTATTTATGGATAGCACTTTGGTCCATTCTAACGGTTTTGAAAGTGCTTTATAAATAAAAGTTGAGATGAGTTAAAATGAGGAGTAAACAAGATATTATTTCAGCACAGATCTGATTGAGAAGAATTAAAACATACATTTCGCACTCTTAATTATAGCCTAAAAGTGAAATATTAGTATCAGCCAAATAAACAAATTCAACAATAACGAACAATGCATCACTGAAAATCAAATATGTTTGGAAGACAGAAACTATATTAAACAACAGAAACCGTTTTGGACCCCATTTACTTGTGCTGTTCACTGATCGGACCACCGTTAATATGAGGAGTAAACCAAATATTTCAGCACAGATCTGATTGAGAGCAAACTAGAGACTGACCCAATACACAAAGTCACTAAAGTGTCATGAACACTTCCCGGGGTCGCTGTGTTTCAGTCTCGGGACAGATGCGCCTTCTGTGCTAAGCAAGGGTCACTGCTAGACAAACACACGCAGCTGACTGCATTGTGTGAGCCCGTGTGAACGTTTCAGATATCGCTGGGAAAATATCTGAACACCCCTCTTCACCCTGAGCCGACCCGTCAGGGCACCCGACCCGTGTGCGCGCGCGCGCGTGTGTGTGTGTCGGAATCCGGCTCTGGGATCGTGTGCGCTGCATGAGGATCAGTGTGTGTGATTGTCCCGGCGCAGGACTCGCTGAAGGCTCGTCGGGCAGCAGGAGGGGTGTGAGACTCAGAAAAGCCCTTCACACTCCACAATAGCAGCAGCTGCGAGGCGTTCGGGAAGCGTGTTGGACTGCGGCGACGGGTCGAGCTCACGGTGTTCTGAGCCTCAGCCTTTGTGTCCCGCTCGCTGTGTTTCACAAGCCTCGGTCAGTGGCTTT
>JAJAQA010000011.1:5383011-5435511 GCA_021464565.1 Rutilus rutilus
GTAGCACTACTTCACAATAAACTAGCCTACTTCACAGTTTTCAGATATAGGTACATATATGCTTGATTTTATTCAAATGCTACGCATACCGATCACAATAATTTATTTCATCAATGCTTGGATAAGGAAATCCAATGGTAAAATATATCAATTTAACACTCAACAGAGATCAACAAAGTGGGGAGTTCTACCTTTAAGGGCCTAATGCAATTCTACATTTCTAAAAGTTCAAAATAAAGTTCTGAAATATAATTTGTATTCAGAGGGCATTGACTTAAACAAACAACAGCAAACGAAATCAAGGTGAAATCTGATCAAACGAGCTCTCAGAGGAGAGATGCTGATGAACGAAAAGGCCTTATTTCCATTTCAGAGACATTTGAGGTCGATCTCTCCATGATCAGAGGAGCATCAACAAAAGAAGAAAATGTCAAGCCCGTTATTTCATGCCAGGCCAGGTCATTCAGGAGACTGAACAATGATGCAGAAGTTCCCTCGAAACCCGATAGCATCTGATGAACTGTCTCCAGGGTTGCCAAGTCCTCTGCTTTCCCGCGGAACTCGGACACCTCTCAACTGTTTCCGCGGGTTGATATTTCCCCCTCCGCGAGTTAAAGGTTGGCATAGCAGCATACATTATATTTGACTGAAATACTTGTATTGAAATATTTTATATTCCACCAATGATAAAACTGTGGTAGATGTTAAGTAGGGCCACTGGTAGAGAGCCTTTGAGCTGTGTTTATGATCAATACGGTTTTCATTTGATATATTATTGAACGTAAAATGTGCACTTTAGGTATGGGAATGGCATATTTAGATTTGGGATGTGGTCATAATAGGCTAATATCGGACTATTTTAGATTAGCCACTGGGCTAGATTTGTAAGGCAGACCTGGCAACCCTGAAATTTGACGTATAAAGACCATGGACTGTAAAAAATAGATAAAGACCTACAACATTTCTTTAATAAATTGCTCTGTAATTTTTATTTCTTAAATAAGGTCAACTTATATAATTTGATTAAAAATCGAGATACAAACCATGAATCCCTGCATTTAAAATACATTTAATACCAAAACTTACTGGAAGAGAACAACAAGCGACTCATAAATACATTCACGATTGTTGTCTATCAGATTTAAACCGTCTTGAGGTCCGGTTTAAGCAAAATTTGTATTGTTTTTCCGCATGATTGGGATAGAAATGACCTGACATACGGAATCTTACAGCACATTCCCATCCTGATACTGAAGCGATGTCGTGGGAACGCGCCGGCAGCCAGGACCGTTGGGGCGTTCACGAGCACAGCGATTGGACAGCGCGCCGCGCGAGAGATACACACCAGCACGTGTAAGGTGTTTTTAGATTTCAAACTGAGTTTAGGCGGGGTTTTCAGCTTTCCCTCACAGTAACAGCACCAGACTCCACCGCAGCCCGCAGTGAGACCGTGTACAGTGGAGACTTTTCGGACCGAGTTAGTTGTGTTAGATTCACAAACTGTTGTTTCGATGGGGAATAACGGATCTTCCGCCCTGTTTACATTACAAGGGACAGTCGAGACAAGAGCTGAGTGGAAAAGCAGCAGTCTGACACAAGGTGAGTTTCGCTTATTCTTCACTATATATTAGTAATTATTAAGTATTTGATTTTGAACAGTTAAAAATGTCTAAATGTCATTAGATAAAAATATAAAAGCAAAGTGCCATCTTATCTGAAACAAATGTTTCTATAGCTTTCCTCAGAAATACACTTTTCTGAGCCGTTTTTGCTATGACCAAGGTGAGTTTGGATGTATGACGTCACTTCCCCACAATACACAGGTGTCATTTCATCACACAACCAACCAATGAACATGTTCCACTTACGGTTTACAACCACAAAGTGTAGCAAATTAATTTAAACACTTAGTTTTATAGTTTACTGCACTTTTTTTCTTCTCCTTTTCTAGAAACTTAACTGTAATTGCTAATGAGTCTGAAGTCTCACACATTCAAAGAAAATCTGCATTGCAAAATAAGATGGATATTGGTTTATCATTTCAAACCCAAGAAAAACCGGAAACCGGAAAACCCCCATATTTCCTGTCATGGCTGCTGTTTGGTTAATACAGCAGGGCTCCAGACATGGTACATCATTATATGCCAGTAATAGTAATTAAGTAGAATGTTAAGTAATTACTTAATTAGTAAAGTAATTAATAAGTATGTTTTTTAAGTAAGTAATTGAATTATTCACTCAAACAATTCGTTGACTGAATCAATTAGGAATGAATCGCTCAAAAACAACCACTTGGTTGATTTTCTTTTTGTTGTTGGACCCAAATTAGAGGTAAATAGTAATGCTGTCGTCATGTGCTATCGTACATTTCCTACTTTCCCGCTGCTTAAGTCGTGATGACAAGCTCGTCGTGTTCAAGTGCATTGTTGTCTGAAAGGATAGGAATCATAGAGGACACCTGGTTTATTCTTCCCCATTACTTGGTCAAATCTTATTGAAACCTAAATATATTGAAGAAATTAGTAGAGTACCATTCGTTGACAACCATATAAACATTCACCATCACCACGCTATCTAGATATGCAGCTTGCTGACGATCAAGTACAGGCCACAGGCTTCAAATGATTATTTATATATGTAAATATGCGCTACTTTAAAGACAAGACAAGGAGATGTAGCTGTTGGAAAAGCCAATAAAGAACAGCAGTAACAGCAGAAATCGATCGCTATGTTCAAAGTTTACGACCCGCCCAACTCGGAAACTCTGGTATCTGGTGAAGACAGCGTAACTTGTCTAAAATGTTAGTATTCTGTATTAACGTCGTGTTTATAACTATAAACTGTTGTATTAAAGCACTATCACGCTTACAACAGTGTGTTGGTCTGAATATTGGAGCAACAGCACTTTGGTTTGTGCAATATTACTCATTGGTAAAATGATATGGCCTAATTCTTTATTATAAATCTACATAATCAAAATGGTCCTTAAAACAAATAAACATTAGAGAAATTGTAGTTTTCTGCCCTAGAATTGCTCTGTGACATTACATCTTTTTTAACCAAACTTCTTTCATTTAAAGAATACGGTTTTAGGCAAATTCCCACAATCACCAGATCACAGTGCAACACTTCTCAGACATTCCTCGACCCGACAAACGCATGCGCCGACCAACAGCGACAGACTCGACTGGGGAAACACACTGATCCGACAAAACTATTGGTCTATTGGTGCGGCCTTTATAACACTGTCAGAAAATGTTGTTTTTGTTAGTATTTATTTAATTTAATGGGAACACCATGAGAGCGGACACTGTTCCAGATGTTTCCAGACTCGAGCAGGAAGGGTCACTCCCCCGATGAGAGAGGCTTCGGAGATATGCAGAGTTGGCAAGGTTGTGGCTTTCCCAGGACCTTGATGAGAACAGTAGGGAGGGAACAAGTATTTCGCAGAATATGAGGAACTGAGAAACATTTGATCCATTTCACTTAACATTATATAAGATTGCTTTAAATGTGATAATCTTTCAAGACAAATTAAGAAAGATGATCAGAGATTTAGTATTAAGTACTTGATGGGGGTCTGGCAGTCCTGCTTTATGTTTCTGAAACTACACTACAGTGTGCACTTGATGACACGATCGTACCAGCAGATGGCAGCTGAGATCTCACACTGACTGAATTATAAACTGTTAATTTCTGTGAGATGTAATAAGAACAATAATTACAAAATATTGTATTTCATTAGCTATTAGCAACTATTGAAGTCCCCCTGTAGGCAATCATTTAATCCCTTAAAACTCATCTTTGATCACCAAAATCCTTGAATAAAATTTCTCCATGCCTTAAAATATCTTGAATGTAACTCGACGGTTCTATGAATATGCAAATGAGCCCCGCCTCCACTCACTCACTCAGCTCAGAGATCCACTGGTTGACGATCACACATTGATCTGATTGGTTACAAAGTAGTAAGCGTGTGTTTGAGACTGTCTTTGGTTCACTGCAGTTTTAAGGAGAACACACTCAGCAATGGTGTCGACTTCTGAATTTACACATGGTTTGTCTTAAAGCATATTAAAAACACCACATAGACACACAAACAACATTAAACGCTGGATTTTCCCCACAGGGGGACTTTAAAACAAAACTAGTCTAATGTTGTTGGTTCATTTTGAACCCTTTTCTTTAAGACATCTTTAAAGTGTTGATGACTAATGCAGCTTTTTTGTAGCCTTTGGCTTACACATATTATAAAATACTATCCTGTTTACTTGAACTCCAACTAGACACCATTTAAAGCGAAAATCCTTTTGGCAGCCACAGGTGCAGTGCTCTAACATGCATGCTTTACCTACGTTTCTATTTTTTTTTTTTTTAAACCGAGCAATGACTTTGAACATGGATTGTTTAAGGCTCTTGGCTCCAAGTCAGATGATTAGTTTGTCTGCATTCCCTCACACACTGAGTCATAGGCCTGCCAGCCAAATGCACAAAAAACGTTGTTGAAAAATAAAACTTGTTTAAAAGGGTCACGGATTTATTGTATACCTTAAGGGAGGACATATATTTGAGTTCTTCAAACAGATAAATCACCCGAGACCTCGGCCAGATATCCTTTAACGGTCCTGTTTTGTAGTGGTCTGGTTTGTAGCAGCGATTGTATGATCGCCAAGCAAACAGTCACATAGTTTAGAGAGGATTAACACATCTGGGGTCATGAGAGTGTCATACAGTGAGTGTTAAAGAACAGGCAGTGTTGTAGACAGCACAAATGTGCACACAAGAGGAAACAATGCATTTGCGGCGCATAATAATTGTTGCATTTCATATATCACCAAAAGACAGCGCAAAAGGGAACTGAAGTGCCGGATATACTAGATTTTTTTTAAAACATGAAGGGAGAAAACTCACATTGTAAGTTTCAGTGTCCTTCTGAGGTGTTGTTCTTCCTCCTGAAAGAAGCAGGACCCCCACACCCCAAAGGTCTCCAAACAATTGCCCGTTTAAAAACAGGAATGTGGCGTCACACCTTATGATATATCCATTTTTGGGACAAAATGTTTTAGCTAAGGGTGGCTTACAAATATTATGCCTGAACTTTTAGTCAAGCAGACTCACAAGTAGACATCTGGGTTGTCAATATATGATTGAATAAACAAAAAATTGTTTTTATTCAAAATCTAAATGTGTGAAATGTGCTTGGGACAGTCACGCCATATCAGCTTATTCTGGTTTGGCTGAAAATTGTAGAAGCTGAATGAATGCTCTGTGTGTTCATATAAACAGCACTTTCTGTACAATATCACCACAGTTTTTTGACATTTTTCTATAATTTGCTTAAAGGATAATTCCGGTATTTAGCACTTTGAGTCTCTCTTCTGGTTTGTTTTGGATGAACTAGAGTGGTGGACACAGAAATGTTGACGATGGGTCCTGTCTCGACCTTTTGACTCGTTTAGAGTTGCCTTTGACCGCTTCAGAGTGGCTGGCTACGGGCATGCACGAACATGTCCTTAACACAACCCTTAACGTTCGTTTTCACAACTGTGCAACTCACCGAGTGGTTAGTGGTGTTCGTTGATGATTAAAAACAAATATATATCGGCGCAATGTATGATTTCAGTCCGTGTTATTTGCTATAGTGAAACTATTTTTTCAGATACCTCACAACCGCGTATAAACTTCCGCTCGATATTTGAGTCTGAAGCGCAGTAATATCAACCAGCAATGAGTCCTCCAACAGAAATCAATGGGATTTTACAAAATGCCAAATAAAACACGACAGAAACTGTATTTCGCTACGCTACTTGTTTTTAATCTAAGGCGATTTAGGCGATTCTGAACGAGTCAAAAGGTCGAGACAGGACCCATCGTCAACATTTCTGTGTCCACCACTCTAGTTCATCCAAAACAAACCAGAAAAGAGACTCAAAGTGCTAAATACCGGAATTATCCTTTAACTTTGACACATTGGACCAAAAAAAGGCCATGTCATGTCGACCGCATATATATATATATATATATATATATATATATATATATATATGAATGAAATAGCTAAAAGGAAGAGCCTCCCTACAATCTTAAAAATAATGGTACCAAAAGGGGGTTTTCACAGCATAGAAGAACCATTTTTGGCTCCTCAAAGAACCTTTCAATGATCAGATCTTAAAAGGAATTTTTTTTTTTTTTGCATTATAAAAATCAAAAGAACCACTATAAAGAATCTATTGTGCGATTGAAAGGTACCTTGGATTTTAAAGTTTCTTCATGGAAGCATCGATGCGAATGATGAACCAGCACATCGTTAGCCTCATAGCATAATTGCCTAAGTCATTTTTTGTTTTTTTATGATGTTTTATAAACAAAGTTCGGGAGGAGCACGTTCAAATAATCAATCTATCAATCATCTCATCAAACAATTACCATGTCTACCCTATCAGCATGAGAGGAAGCATATATATATATTCACTCTGTCAACTCACCTAACTTCCTTGACAGTTTCAGCATCCCTCCACCACCCCGACTCCTCACTCTTGGCTTGTTCTTTCACAGCCAGGAATACGGGGGGAGTACTCTGGGTTCGGGCCGAATACCGAGCCCGGAGCCCTCTCCTCGGACAGCACGCCAAATACGCATTTATTCTATCTGACTTATTTGTAAGTGTGAACTAGTGAACTTGTTTTCCAAAGAAATTGAAATATGACTTAGGCAATTATGCTATGAGGCTAACTCATGCACTTCTGACCTTACAGAGATCTAACTCCACCCATTCAGAAAAAAAATCATAAATTTTCTTTTCAGTTCCAGGCAGGAAAGTACCTGTGAAAGGGGACGTTCACACTGACAGCGATTTGCGGGGACAAAGGGAATAGAAGTGCTGTTGATTTGAAGCATGATGATGATTAACAAAGTTAAGCAGACCGTATTGCAAATGCACAGGGACGTAAGCTGTTGACATCCAGTGGGAGTGAGACAGTGGATTTGTGATATTTGTCATAGGCATACAGAGTCAGAAGGCCTATTTATTTATTTATTTAAAACAACAGTTAACGAGTTCGGTGACCTCTTTATTCAGTAAAGAATAAAGGAAAACACTTTTTACAATGTTCATACAGTACAAAAAGTACTATCATATTTTATTCTTAATGAAGATTATTGCGTTTAAACAAGACTCTTTTTAAAGTCAACATTAGACAGCTTATTTTAACTCTGTTTAACAGGACATTAACAAGATTTTTTTTTGTGTGGATATTATCCATCGGGAATAGATTGTATTTTGAGTGAAACAAGTGGGTGCTTTATACCAGAACGGAGTCAAACCTGAATAATAATAATGGGGTGCAGGGAAAAAAATAGATTCATATATGAATCGCAATTATATCTTCTACCGAATTGCATCGATTCACAAATGTCAAAAATCGATTTTCTAAAGTGTTTCACTTCTTAAACTTTGCAATACTACTATAAATGCAATAAAGCCCAATTTATATTTCTGCGTCAAACTCACGGCGTGTGTTGCATGCGCATTGCTCGCGCTGATGGACACACAGATGAGCCTCTCACATGCGATCGCCAATTCAGTTCTCTTCCACAACTACACACACAGTTATGTCAAAGAGCACATTATGTGGAGTATTCAGTGTAAACAGAGTCTGTTATGTCCAACGCGACTGAAAACAAATGGGAGAAAATCGGATGTGTAACAGTATATTAGATCCGTGCATTCACTCTTAAAGGGACAGCAGCCTCATACACTGTTGCCTTTGATCTTAATGATGTTAATCAGAAAAACACTCACTGCTTTTGACTGAATCACTTTTTTTTTATCTTTAATATGAATCAATTTATATTTAATTCATACAGTGAAGACTATACAATGTTTTATTTTTACATTTGACTATTCAGTTTCGGTAGTATACATGCTAAATAAACCTATGCTACTGTATCAGAAAAACATTTTTCTATGCACATATCTAGGGCTGGGTACCGAGTTCGATACTTTTTAGGTACCGACTGAATTGCCTCGGTAGTATCGAGTATCGAAAAATGACTTGTTTTTCGGTACCAGATTTCGATACCTGAGGGGTTAACTCGTCAACGTCAGTGCTCAAACAAATACATATGAAATGCACAACGACACGCCTAAAGTCGCTCACGCACATACACGCAAACTCTACACACACGCGAGACGCGCGAAACATACTCATAGGAGACGCGCGCGCGCGCACACAAACTGTCCACGCACATTCTCATATGAGACGCGAACACACACACACACAAACTCGCGCACATACTCAATGAGACACGAGCACACACACTCACGATACCCTAAAGATGCGGAAAAGTCGATCAAAAGTGTGGCTACATTTCTCCAGGCTCGATGCCAACAGCGCGCGATGAAGTATTTGCGGTAAAATAATTGCTGCAAAGACCGGTACCACGACAGATATGATGAAGCCCTTGACAGTGCACGGAGTAAACATAAGAGCAGAAAGTTGCTCCGTCTTTGACTGGTAAATGAAGAAATACCTTGTTGATCACTCTGACTGTGTTTATATTGCAATAATGACCTACTGAGTGTACACTGCCGTTCAAAAATGTGTTGGTTGGTCAGAATTTTTTTTCAGTAAGCATTAAAGTGATCAAAAGTGACCTTAAAACGTGTAATGTTACAAAAGATTTCTGTTTCAAATAAATGTTCTTTTAAAATTTTTATTCATTAAAGAATAATGAAAAAATGTATCATAGTTTCCAAAAACTGTTTTCATATTTCTGAAGGATCCTGTGACACTGAAGTAATGATTTTGAAAATTCAGCTTTGACATCACAGGAATAAATTACATTCTGAAATATATTCAAATAAGATTTTAAATTGTAATACTATTCCACAATATTAGTTTAAGTTAAGTTTTACTGTATTTTTGATCAAACAAATTCAGCTTTGGTGAGCATGAGCTCTTTATAAAAAAAATATGTTGTTCCTTATGTATATGTATAAGGAATATTTTGTTGCTTTGTGCACTGGCTTAGGAGCATGAGTCAAACTGAAAAAATAAAACCAAAGTTTTTCTGAGGTAATGTGTTATGTAATCTTGTTCAAATGGATTTCATAAAATTAGTATCGAAAAAAGTATCGTTCAGGAACCGGAATCGAAATCAAGGTATGGGTATCGAAATTTTTTGAACGATACCCAGCCCTACACATATCGAATCGATTTTGAATCGAATCGTGAGTTACCAAAAGATTCCCACCCCTAGAGTCAGTTTCTGTCAATTAGGTCATGTTGAGCGGCACTAGGACACACAGGCTGAAGAACACAGATTCATGTTGACGTCTTCTTATATCTTAGACTTCACTCTTGTCTAAATGCATTTGTTCTTCAGCTGTCCTCCTTACATACCTAAACTAAAACAGTTCAGTTTAATATCATTCAGGGCAGCTGGTTCGTCCCGGTCCGTAAGTCGGCTCACTGTGCTTGAAGCTTGTTAATAGTGTAAAGCGATCCATTGAGATATGAGATACCCTAACACAGAGGAAGTTCCCATATTTACAGCTTCTTAAAATAGCCCCAGCGCACAGCCCTTGGCGTGTATCAGAGGCGAGGGGCCCAGAGTTTCCCACACACGGAGAGCCGTGAAAAGCTGAAGGGAAGAAGGGCATGTATGAACGGATGTCGAGCCCGGGCAGAGGAGCAGAAGCTGTCCGGAAACTCTGAGAAACCACAGGCTCATTTCCCCTCATTTAAGCAGTCCGCTGGGGAAGCCATCACGTAATGCAGAAGAATCTGTGACCCTGCTATTAACACCCCGTCAGCCTTTCATCTTTGCAGTTTTGCTTTGTTTTTCTCTCAGTTGGTGGACTCGCCACATTTATACCTGTTGATGTAGTTTCCCTGCATGGCCTTTCCTCAACCAGACGCTCTCTGTGTTATTTAATTCTCTATATTTCACATACGCGTACTACCTGTAATACAGTCACGGTTTAACCTTTTCACTCACCGGCCAACAGTTTAAGTTACCGGCCATTCAGAACTTCTACTAGCAAAAAAAAAGGAAAAGAAATTAACCAGATGTCACAGCCATTATATTACATCTGAATTTAATTATTCAAACAAAATCCTGTCATCCAACAGTCCGCTGGCTTCCCCAGCGGACTGCTTAAATGACATCTAGACTATCATCCTTTTCACCAAATATGTGTTTTAGGTGGACAAGATAGTACAATAATAGTATAATAGTACAAGAGAACATAAATAACAAGTCTTTTCTGTTAACCAAAGGCTTTTTAATCTCCGCTATCCCTTCGCTGTACCATTTAACCGCAGCTGGACTGATTTATGTTATTTAGATGTGTAAGCAGCAACAAAAGAGAGAAATACAGAGAGGAATGTATCAAACAGCTCAACATATGAAAGATTGTGTTATTTTAAGGGATGTAAACGGATTTTAGTTCTGCGTACCTGTGTCTACAGGTGTGTGTGTATATTGGCTGTTTTATAATGGTGTAAGGCTCAATCCCAATTCACCCCTTGCCCCTACCCCTCCGTTTTGCGCGTTCCAGTGAAGGGGTAGGGTTGTCTCAATTCTCTTTTGGTTGGAGGGGTAGGGGTAGGGGTAGGGGGTAGGGGGTAGGGGGTAGGGCCAGGGGTAGGGTGAAGGGCCAGGGGTAGGGTGAAGGGCCAGGGGTAGGGGTGAAGGGCCAGGGGTAGGGGTGAAGGGCCAGGGGTAGGGTGAAGGGCCAGGGGTAGGGGTGAAGGGCCAGATAGTCCTTGAAACGAAGATTTTTCGGGACCACACTTCAAACGAAGGGGTATGAGAAATGTACCTGCATACACCGGCTACAGAGGCAACATGACTGCCAATAATCATTTTCTTTATGTTACATTCAATCTTGTGTTCACATTTACGGTCATGTTCTTCAAAGAAACTGTTGCAAAAAAATCGCTAAAGTTCGTTAACAATATGACGCGTGTAAAAAGCAAAAGTTTGAAGCGAAGTGGACGCGCGAATGAGGCGAATTCGCGTCCGCCGCGCTAAACGCCTCAATCGCGCCGCATATACGCGTTTGGTGTGAACGCAGCATGAGGCGTCGAAGATATCGTCATCTCCGTTGTTTTCCGCGAACTTCAGAAGAAAAAGGCAACAAAAAAAATAGCTGTAACTCAGGCAGTTGAGATGACTACAGCTGACGACGGCATCTTGGAAGTTTGTGATAAACATTGGCGCATCTCCTGTGACGTAGGCGCTAGCGACGACGTGTAACGGTGTAGTAGTGGTGTCCCATTTCTTAGGGGAATATTTTCACCCCTACGCCTTGCCACTCTGTTTCAAGGGACAAGGGTTAGGGGTAGGCGAAGGGTTAGGGGTAGGGTTAGGGTTAGGGGTAGGGTTAGGGGTCGGCGAAGGGGTATAAAAAATAATTGGGATTGAGCCTTATTTATATTTTATGCACCGATATGAAAATTTTGGCCCATACGATAACCCATAATTGTTTATATTTGAAAGCTGATAACTAATATATTAGTCAATTACAAAACCAATAATAGCCATGTCCCAAACACACAATTATTTTAATGTTCTCATTATAATTTTATGTAGCCTACGACAGACTTGCGCTGCACATGTTGCACTTTACTGTATTTTCCTTTTTTTAAAGTGATTCCAATCATAAACATTATGTTGAATAGTGCACATCTGAAGTGTCTCAGCTGAAGGAAATAATCCATTATTTATTGGCTTTAATAGATTGGCCAAATTTTCTTATTAAGCCAATAACGCTAACATTAAAAATGAACATGTACCGGCTGATACCGATATGGTGGCCGATAGCGACAAGCGGTTTGGAGAATGGATGGATGGATATTGTGATATGTCACTGTGTTATGAATATAAATGATTTTAGTCCTTTCATTAATACAAAAGCAGGTGTTGGTGTTGAAAAGTCCCTCTGAACAGCCCAATATCTGCGTGACTAGCATGACTTGGACCAAGGATCTGAAATGGGGAAAACAGAGCGCTGTATCTAAATAGATCCTTCCTCTGCCTTTTTGTGTTTGAAAAAGTCCCCTTCGCAATACGTTTGTGTAAGGGAGGAGCGCTTCAAGAGGGTGCCAAAGCAAGCAGATGTAATCACAAGAAAACAAGCAAGCTATCTCCAGACTTCCAGTGCTGCACATGCCTCAGCTGTTTCAGAGAGTCGAGCGACAGGGATGTGCTTGGAAACCGCCAAAACAGTAACGCTGACATGCACGACCCCATTGTTGGCCACCACAGCCATTGTGTTCCCCTCTCCAGGAGGCTCCTTCTACGAATAGGTCCTGTTACAAAGCCATATGCTGTATTTGTCTGTTTTGAATCAAGTAGCACTGCAAATGCTCTCTAAAAATCAATCTGTACAATATATGTGACCCTGGACCACAAAACCAGTCACATGGGTACATTTTTTGAAAATGAGAATGGTTTGTTAGGATAGGATAATATTTGGACGAGATACAACTATTTGAAGATCTGGAATCTGAATATAAACATTGAGAAAATCTCCTTTTCATTTATGTTGGCGATTGTGCTGCATTCACTCACAGAAATACATGTTTTATATATTTACTGTAGGAAGTTTACTAAATATCTTCATGGAACATGATCTTTACTTAATATCCTCATGATTTTTGGCATAAAAGAAAAATCGATAATTTTGACCCATACAAATTGGCTATTGCCACAGATATACCCGTGCGACTCGAGACTGGTTTTGTGATCTAGGGTCACATATCTGTATAAGAAAGATAAGATAGAAGAGTAAAATCAATGCCAAAGATGAGTTCGAACATTTTTGACTCATATCAACCCAGACCTGGTGGAAAAAATGAGTATGTGGCGATAAACTGATGAACGTGAATCTGGCAATGGTTTATTACGGATGTCCAGTGAGTGCTGCTAACAGGTCTCAGCTCTATCGCTCTTGAAGAAAACGTACATACAACCTACACTAAACCCAACTGAAAGTGTTAACAAAAGCACACGTGAGATGAAAATGCAGTGCTGTATTGTTTTGAGGTCATAACATAGTATTGTGCAGGGAACCGTGAGATATTAAGTCTTTATTAATCGATAATCTGCCCCTGAAATCTTAATTTGTGTGAAAAGGAAAACAAGTTGTTGGTGTTTTACTGCCTCTAGTGTTCATTTCTGGAAGCTGGTATCGGCATGTTTTTACTGTGAGCCTGAGATGCATTTGCTGTACTCGCTTAAGATGAACAGTTGCAAAAAAATCACTATACTTTTATAGATTCTGAATACTAGTGCCTCTGTTAAGATGTTAGCAATGCGAGTTGGTTTTCCTCAGGGGTTGGACAATGAAACTGAAACACCTGGTTTTAGACCACAGTAATTCATTAGAATGGTTAAGGGCCAAACACAGCATCAGTTCGTCCTGGCCTGGGGTTATCAAAGTGTGGGGCGCGAGAGTATTTTAGTATAGTTTTTAGGAGGTAAATATATCCGTGCAGCACAGCACAGGATTAAACCCGTTATATATTAGAGCAGTGAAGAAACATGGATAAATGAGAAGAAAGAGCGGGACCTCCTCGATAATGAGTTATGAAAAGCACAATAAACTGTGACTTCTGTGGCACACATCCGAATCACACGAGTGCTGAATTCAGTTCACTTTCACGGCTTATTGCGCTTCGCAACAGTCAAATACACACATTTATGTTTCAAAAGGCTTGGTGAGTATTCAAGTAAACACAGTCAGTTATGTCTAAAATGAAAGAAAACAGTGGGGCGAAATGATCATCATCATATTGGATCCATACATTAGGTATTAAAGGGACAGCAGCCTCATATCGGCCTGTTGTTAACCCTTTAAAACCGGACGTGTCGTCGACGACACAGCCAACCAAACTGTTTTCATTTCACTGTAACTCTTCAACCGTTTGCACTATCAATATAATTCAAATAGTTCCTGGAAGTAGACATCATGCGCTTTTCGCCAATATACGGCTTATTACGGTAATGTCTAATGCCCGTCTGCAAATGACATCAGCGCGGGATGGAAGGATTTGAACAGAGAGAAACGACGCGCGGCAGGTTAGAGTGTTTTGGATTGCATAACATAATAAAAGAAACGAACAAATACATGGCGAAAGAAGTGTTAGACAGCAGAAGAGGGGATTGGGATGATTTTTAATGAAATTTGGGAGGCGGATGGCCGTTACTCTTTCACGCATCTAAGCATGTAGTGAGTGCATGTGTATTTGCGCGTGCCTATGAATGCGTGCATTTTTATGTGTGCGTGAATGAAAAAAAGTGTCCTAAATGAAAACTGTGCATCCCAATGTCACAAAAAGACTTGTTGTATATATGTATTATAGTTCATTTTTCAACTTTAAAGTGTTAGTTTCTTTCATTTGTGATTTTTTCTGGTTTTTTTCTAAATAAAAATCAGTAAATTTATTCTCGTTTTTTTTATTTTTGTCTATTTAAATTCTATTTACAATCTCACCACACACAATAATGGTCAATAACTGTAATTTGTTGAAAGCTTATCTTTTTCTGAAAAAGATGACACCTTGCACATGAAGATAGCACATTGTTTTAGAATTTTACAGTAAAAAAAAATCCAATTATGTGAAAAACACCTATTTTAGCTTCAGGTTCTAAAGGGTTAATGTTAATGAAACAACAAAAGAAAGAAAAAATATTCACTGATCCTGACTGAATATCTTTCATAGCTTTCTTAAGAATCTATGTATATGTAATGCATATAATGATGTTCGTACTATGCAGTTTAAGTTGGGGTGGAGTGGGGTGCCATCTTGTAAGTTGAATCCCACTGTCTTTGACTTTGAAATCCCCTGATCTTGGGAATGACAGATACAAGTCCTTCACAGTGGCAACAGTCCTCTTCCAGAACAGTGTCCAGATCCCCACGCGATGCTGGAGGAGGAAAACGTTTTCTTACTTGCTCATGCTCAGATCTGGAGACTGCAGGCCATGGGTCTCGTTCAACTTCAATTTCTTGTTCATCAAACCACTCTGTCACCAGTCTTGCTGTGTGTACTGGCACATTTTCATGCTGATACACGGCAATCCCCTTCAGATACAGAACGGTTTAGTAATCCTTGGCAGTGACGCGTCCATCAAGCACAGTCGGGAATGCCGTGATACTGCAGCCCAAACCCTGAGATTCACTCTGGACACGCAACAGCCTCTTTGGTTCTTCTCCACGCCGTAACTCTCATGGATGTGGGAAAGGCCGTGAAGGTGGTCTCATCTGAGAACAACACATGTTTCACACTGTCCACAGCCCAATATTTCCTCTTCTGGCACCATTGAAACCAACATTTGGCATTGGCACAAGTGATCAAAGGTTTGGCTATAGCAGCCTGACCATGAATCTTGATTCTGGGGAGTTTTGGTGGAAACAGGAGAGTCGAGGTGCGCATCTAATTCTGCAGTGAGTTGGGCAGCTGTGGTTTTATGTTTTTTTGGGAGACAATCCAGGTTACATCCCTTTCAGAGAGCAGCTTCCTCTTGTGTCGACAGTTCCTCCTGTTGGATGTGGTTCAGGAGCGGCGCTAGGGCTGGGCTAAGGGGGCTTAAGCCCCGAATGTTTTTAGTAAAGCCCCGAATATTTTGTCACCTTGTCTTTCTCATAGAGCAAAACAATTAATCAGAAAAACAAATGTGAATCAGATTACAGCAGCCGCGATTACCTAATCATGAAAAGTGCATATTACAGTTTTATTTATATTTTTCCCTTTGCATTAAAGGTACTTACGACGTGCTTTTGCAGCCAATCACAGACATGTCTGTTGAATGCATCGGCCAATCAGAGGCGTTTAAATGAGTCGCTGTGCTGAAGATGTGTTTTGCGCGAGCTCACTGAGTTCTGCACTTTCACAAACCTGTCATTATTATTGGCAATAAACTTAAGATGCAAATAAGAGATTCACTGCAATATATTTGATATTCTTGATGCTGCTCTGATGCACTCCATTACGCAGCGCTCTGTTTGTTGTTAGGAAGACTAAAAGTTCAGCGGTATAGCTCATCAATGTCAGAATGATTAAAGAAGTGAACGAATGCCTGGTAAAATGTAAGTAGATAAACATTTAATATCAGACTGTTTTACAATAGAAATGTTCAACTACCGACAGTATCCGGTGACGCAAATTACTTTTTTACATTTTGTATAAAATTTTGCCTTTTTGAATTGAAAATATGCTAAAATATCCTTGATTCATTTAGAGAGAATGCATGCATAATTAAAAATAAAATAATATTTGCAAATAGTTAAAATTATTTCACTAATACAATAAGCCTTTCTTTTTCTTTATTCCCTTAAATCGCTTTTATAATTAATTAATTCCTTTAAATAAAAATACCCAATTTTAGTTTGGGCTAAAGCCCCGAATATCCACTGACCTTAGAACCGCCCCTGATGTGGTTCATCCTACCACATAGGATGTGGTAGGACATTACCATTAGGTGTGCGGACATTACCCTGGATAGCATAGCTCTCGATACACCATAAAGACTTGCTGTCCTGGTCCCAGATGAGCCTAAAGTTGTTAGTTAGTTAGTTAGTTGTTTCTAAACCTGGTGCGTTTTCTCCCTTGGTTCGGTTTGTCTAGGCATATGTGAACACGGCAATCACGCTCGGATCCGCACCAGAACAGTTGATCGCTCTAAAACCGCCTGAACGAGGTCTCGGCCCGACTGCAAACGAACTCTGGGGCGGTTCGCTTGTGGTGCGACAGCAATCAGACCCAACGGACCAACGAACCAAATTATATTATAATTCATAATGGGAAATGTGCTATATAAATAGCAGTAGTGTCTGATTCTGTGAGTGAGCAGATTAAACATCACAGTTGAAAACCACCTCTTCATCTCAAAATGTTGCGTAATTGCGCTTCTCTGTGCGAGAATGCTGTCCCGATGAAGCTTTGATTCACGCTCATGCTGCATTACAACATCCGTATAGTGTTTGCTTGTGTGTGTCTTCACACTGTTAACCTCTAGATAGCGCTGGGAGATCCAGAGAGAGCGCGTTTGAATTTGCTGCAGTATTAATACTAATGTAGTAATTTAACAGCGGGAATGACGGCTACATTCGTATGGTGTTTGCGCGTGTCACGACAGTTACAAATGAAGCCACAATAAGCTCATAGAGCGAACTTGTCAATCATCTTGATGGATGATGCAATGGAAACTCTAACCAATAAGAGGACAGTTGTACTTGCTTGTGACTTGCGTGAACACACTGACTTTGGTATGGTTTGAAAGGTTGCCTTGTGAAAGCAAACCGAAATGCTATTTTGTAACAAGTTAAGTCCCTGTTTCGGAGCAAAACAAGCGATCTATAGGTGTGAAAATGCTCTCAGTTTCAGTGTCCAGTCCCTACATATTACTTTTTGGACAAACAGGTAGTTCTTAGTACAAACTGAGACAGTATAATGCTGCGTCCCAATTCGCATACTATCCGTCCTAAATAGTATTTGAAATAGGGATGGCGAAAACGAAAAACGACCACGAGCCTCATTAGCCGGATGAAACCGGTTAACCGATTAGTTTAAAATATGCTACGCTATTTGAAATAACAGCCATTTCGAGCCGCGCCTGCAATTTCGCAACTCTCTCGCATCTCTCTGCCGCTCTGCCTCCCGCTCACACACACACACACACACACACACCCGCCCTTCCACTCACGTCACTTTTTTTAAATCCCCTACAGCGCGAAACATGAGTCCCGCAAACGCGGCGCCGAGGAGCTTGTATGTAATCGGAGGACAAATGGCTCCTTAGTTTCGAAATGGTTTGGGTACAAGGTGATCGCGTTGAAAATAAAGGCGTTTGTCTAGCGTTAGAAGCTCATTTGAAACATTGCCGCGGCTCATTTAAGAAAATGTTTAGTTTGAGGTAACGTTAGTGCTAACAATAATAAAGAAAGATGATGATCATCATCACCTTACATCATAGATGATGTGCTACTACTGTATTTAAGCACTGTATCACACCAGTTGCAACTTACCTCTGTGTCATTCTTTTTGGTAAAATGGTCCCACACACTACTTTTCTTTGCACGCTTCATCCTGTCGTCTGCCCTGGCTCTAACCTCCAGTGTTTTAGCCTGTAGCCTTTACTTTTCGCAAACCTTGTGTGCGCGCGAACCCAAACGCTGTGACCTCGCGCCAAATGTTTTTATTGGCTTATTAAGTACAAACAGGCGAGTTATGAAAAATTTAGTGTGAGGGATTTGTTCACTTCACACAAAATGATATTGGAATGAGATGGCTAACTGTAGTAGCGTTTAGTCCACTGTCTATAATAGCCTAATTTAGAGATCACTTTTTTTTTTTTTAAACGACTACAACGTTACTACAACGTTGATACGGTCAACCATCGGTCAAACGGTCATCGGTTAACATCCCTAATTTGAAATTAGAATTAGTGTCCCAAATTGTAGTACGTTGCAATGAGTATTTCAAAGATACCTGGATGGTCTACTATTTTTCCGGTCAGAATCCGAAGTGCAGGTCCGTGCTCACTCTAATGCCTTATTGCCCACAATCCAATAGCACTGTAGATGAGAATTCGATAAGAACTACAAACACGAATAAAAAGTGTTAAAAAACTACAAACATGACGGACGTTCGAGACCGACGGTTAAGCAGAGCGGTTAAGATAAAGGGGTTTGAGTGATTAAAGGGTTACTTCAGGATTTAGCATTAAGCTTTGTATTAGTAGAAAACCTGTAGTATTTTCGAATTACCATGCTTTCCACCCTCATATCCCCCTGAGACAAGAGATTTATGTATTTTTTGTCTGGAAAAAATCCTCCGATGACGCAAAAATCGTCATTTTGCGTCATCGGAGGATTTTCTGGCCAGAGGCTAAAGACTACAGCCAGTAGTAGGGGCTGTTCTGCATGTTTTCAGCCCGCCCATACAGGGAGGGATCTCACTCACAGAATGTACACACAGTCAGCCTTTCTTTGGAAGCTAAGCTAGCAAGCTCTTGTTCTGTGGAGAAAGCTGAATAGTAGGAGAAAGCTGAGTAAGTAACCATCCTCCTTTTCCCGGACTTGTCCGGCGGGCGAGATCGTTCAAAATGTCCGGGATTCAGCTTTTGCGTTCTGCGGTCGCCATTCATTGTTTACATGCACACCTTTCAGTCTAACTGAATTCATTCCGATTGGTGAATTTGAATGTAGTGTTTACATGAACGCTAAACAAGTGATCGGTTGATGTGCGTTTTACCATTGCTAAGAAAAATTCCCGCTCCTCCGTGAGAGATGGGAGACCCGGCGCGTCTCAGTAATCTCGCCACCGGCCTCGCGCCGTTCTCCCGCGGCCGTCAGCCTCGTCCTGCTCGCCACAGTAAACATGATGAATGAATGGCGACTGTAGAACGCAAAAGCCGAATCCCGGACATTTTGGACGATCTCTAAATCCCTCGCAAACTCATCATCACGTAGGCTAGCTTTGTTGTTTTCATCTGCGCACTCTTACCGGTAGGCGTGGCCTCCTAAGGCAGCGAAGCAAGTGCATTCTGGGAGTTGTTGTCTTTCATCCACATAAGCCAAAAATACATTTTCTGGCTTTTCTCAGTCTAGAAAGCTCCAAATTAAAAAATTTCTTCACATTTCTTCTACTTAAATGACCTATTTTAAATACACATTCATCTTCCCAGAGGTGAAGTATCCCTTTAATAATCAGTAGCCTATATAAACTGAAGAAAATATATTTATTGAATGTTATCCACATTATATTTCATCTAAAACAGCATTGTGAACTTTTGTAATGAAGCGTTTGGTCGTTAACTTTTAAATGCATCATTATGCAAACATGAGGAGAGTTCTCCCAATGAAAGACCCATGACTGGCAGATCAGCGTGTGACTACATTTCTCTCCAAAACGGTAGGAAATTCATTTCAATTGAATGTGGAGGATTTTAACAGTGACAAGATGATTGATAGGGCAGTGTAAACAGTGACAGGTTGCACTTAACTAAGCAACAAAGCGTCCTTTAAAGACACAATTATGACCAAGTAGTATGTCCCAAAGCTTGCATACTCTTCTGCTTGACACTGAAAGGTATGTACTTTTTCTTATCAAAAACAGTACTAAGTCATTTTAACACTGAACACGTGACATTGAAAGAAACTTGATATTAGGCAGTTTTATCTGCCATTAACTGGTGGCGTAACTGCCAGTAAATGGTACTATGAGAATACGGCACCATTTACTGGCAGTTACGTCACTGGTTACTGGCAGTTAAATCTGTCTAATATCAGTAAATGTGATATGAACTTATTCAGCCATAAGCAGAATGAGATCTCTTGCACACTCGGGAGCAAGACCAGCAGTTATGCATCCCTCATGCCTGAGACCCAAGGTCAACAAACAACATTCAAACGGGTGCTGCTTTAGCCCAAAAATATCCTGCAATGTCTGTTTCCCATGGAGAGTGGAATGGCCTCTGGTGACAGCTCTCAGGGTGTTGTTAACCTTGTGCAGGAGAGGTGACTCGAGCCCCCGCGGGCCAGTTTGGGGTTGCTTTAAAGGGTATTAAAATAGCATTCAAAGGACAGAACAGCTGGTTTATCTAGGGCTTCTGAGATAAATACTGTACGTCTGCAACTAATGACATCACTGCTTCTTTATGCAACATTAAACCTTCATAAGCTAATTGTTCTATTGTTATATAAGTCAATGACAAACAGCCTATTGACACATATGTTAATGCCAAGGTATTTTGAACATGTCCAGGTTGCATGGTTTCCAAGTTTTGTGCCATGCCGTTTTAAGCAAGCAGATCACTAGTTAGGGATGGGCAATATAGCTAAACATTTATATCTCAACATTTTCACAAATTTTGACAATATTCAATATATAAATATCATTATTTTTGCATTTCAGGGCAATTGTCCTACAAAACGACAAAGAAACACATGAAGAACAAAGAAACCCATTGGCAGGTCTTTTAGTTTGTATTTACACTCCAAGACTTTATGCACGGATCTATTTTGACTATTTTGTCTTGTACATTACCATGATTATCACTGTCAGTCATCCCATTTTTGGATTCAATTCCAATTTTAGATGGAGTTGTCAATCCAAAAACATTGCAGTCAGTAGCTAGTACCATGAGCTATAAAATTGTGAGTTATAAACAGAAAGTGAGCAAACTCTTGGAAAAAACGCCCGTTTTAATCAACGTTGTTCATGAAATTATTCATAACAGTGTAGAACAATGTAACTGACAACGCTGAACAAAAACTCCAGCTTTTTGAGTGGCATTGAGTGGATTCTGTCTAACTTAAAGGGATAGTTCACTTTGAAATTAATTTTTGAGATGTTTTAGCTTACCTCAAGGGCATCCAAGATGTAGGTGTCTTTGTTTCCGCAGTAGTTTCAATTTTTATATTTTTAGGTCAAACCGTTCTTGTCTGTCAGTCATATAATGCAGGTCTACGGTCACTGTCTCAAAACACAAGCACAGAGTCCAAATTAAAACAATTCCCCACGTCCAAATGAAACAATTCCCCATCATAAGTACACATTGATGGCCTAAGACACGAAACGAGCGGTTTGTGTGAGAAAACGAACAGTATTTATATCGTTGTTATCTCTTGAAAACAGCACACGTCCAAATGATCTGACGGCGCGGGCGGGTAAGCAGACAGTAAGACCAGACCAGTAAGCAAACACGTGTTGCCATCGCTCACATTTTCTTCAGTCATTTTTTTATTCAGTTTAAACTTTTCCAATAGTTTTGGTGACGTGATTGTGCTGACATGGCAATTAGGGTTCCCTTAAACCTGCAGTATTACTAAAAGATCAAATTCACCTCTCATTAATCTCAAATTCACATGGTTCACATTAAATCTTATGATGCGTAAGCCATATTTAGAAGACATGGCTGCATTCCATTGGTTTTCAGTTGCGTAATTCTCTGGAATAACAGCATGTGCGATATCAGTAGGAGGGGAATTACCACCAGTCCTTTGTCATCCGGAAGATTTGACACATTTGCTTGAACCCCTTTACACATGTGAAGCTGATGTAGTACAGCTTTTCCTTTGAGAAATGAGCAATTGCAAGACGCGGTTCCACCAAGGATGTGATTTGTTATTTATGCTGGTTCCCACGTTAACCATGCACCCTTTGACCTCAAACTATCAGATGTCACGGTTTGGGCATGTTGTTGTTGTTGGTGTCCATGTCTCGCTGAAAAAGCAGGTGAAATGGAAACATCCAAGGACATAGACATGCTGTGGAACCGCTTTCTCCACATTAACAATGTATCCAACGGTTTTGCTTTGTAGTTTTTTTGTTTATTTTTTTAAACAAAATCACTACGATGAACCATTTATGTCTGGGGATCCATATGCGCATGCTAACTACAGGATGCTGATCACTTGCTGATGTCCTCACTGCATTTTGAGGTTACTGACAGCTCTCTCATGTAGCAATACAGATATGCATTACTGTGATTTTACCACAGATACCCCATAACCGTTTTAAAACCTTTAGCACATGACCTAGTTAGATTTGTTAGTAAAAATCTGAATACAGTATTCCATTAAGTATTAACTGTTTGTCTAATTATAGAGCCGTTAACCATTGCAGAGCAATGTTGAAATTAATTATTTAGTTAAATACAGAATTTAATTGATGTGTTATCACACTTGTATGTGATTATTACGCATTAATTAAAAGATCACAATCTCGATTCAAACACTCACGTGATTGTGAACGTAAACGTTCAGATCTGTGTTCTGATCCAGAGAGCCGTTGTCATGAATAGGTATGAAACAGCTTCACAAACAGTCTTTTCAACCTCACAGCATCATTATTTCTGTCTTGCAATAATTTAGATTATAATTTATTGTGTGGATATAAACAGTGATGTCTACGGTAACGATTAAAATAGAGTAAATTATCTTCTGAAAGTAACTTGAATCATTCATTAAAGAGATTCGTTCAAAAACGCTGATTCATCCAGTAATGAAACAAGTGAAGTCTGTATGAGTGAGTCATTCAATCATTCATTAAAACCGATTTAAAAAATGATAATTAATTCCGATTAATTAAATATTTATTTTAAAGTAGACTGCAGCAATTATCACTCATAAGAACCTCTAATAAATTACATTTTATTTTGTTTAGTTGTCTATTCAGAATCGTGACAGAATTGTGACCAATATTTTAAACCAAAAAAATCGTGATTCTCAATTTATCCAGAATCGTTCAGCTCTAATTTGTGTGTATTGGTTATTTAGCACCAGTTTAAAATGCAAATAATTATATCTGATTCGATTTCACGTCATGATCCCTTAAGTGTTAGAAAAATGGCGCATAATATAGAAAAAAAATATATATAGGAAAAATAATAATAATATAGAAAAATATATCAATTCAATCAGATTTCAGAATCTGTTCAATTTATAATTGTCCCATAGTAACCATTGTTCGTTGGTTATGTAATATCTTCACCATAGGTGGTCCACCACACTTAGACTGTTCTACCAGATCAGTGATGTGTTCCTCACATGGAAAAAGACCACTTTATGAGAGTCCTTCAAATATTCCATTGGTATTTGACCCCTGTTGACCTCAGGGGTTTGTCAGGCAAGTCAACCTCTGTTGTCAAGGTTTACACTATCTTCTGTCCGTTTATGTGTTGCGGCACTTTAGAGAATATGATACTCAGCAACCTCCGACTGTGTCACGAATCCGGTCTGTGGCATTCTCCCCGATAGCCACCAGAGGTCGCTTCTCCATCATATTGACTCACACAGCACACTGGACTGCATTTCCCATCATTCATTGCACAGACGACACACACAGCTGATTACACTAATCACTCTCCCAGCTGAGAACTATCTCACAATCACTATCACCAATTACACACTCTTTATAAGCCTTGGACTTTCTCTCTGTGATCGCCGAGTATTGTTTAGCGCTTATCCTAGCGATAGCTACTCTACGGAGCCGAGTTGTTTATGCCTTGCCTGTTTTCTTGTGTTTTGACATCTGCCCGTGTTTCCAGGATTAACCCTCTGCCTTGCCCTTTGGACTCTGTTTGCCCCTTGTTTGGATCTTTGCTTGTGTACCTGGATTATCTCTCTGCCTGGCCCTGTTGGATATTGTTCGCTAATTGTAGACCCACGCTTGCCCTAGGATTTCTCTTGTGTCTTGCCCTAACTATACCTGCTTGCCGTTGTCTGACCCTGCCTGTTTACTATGTTTATGAATAAAAGCTTGCACATGGATCCGCACGCCTCATGTCTTGTTCGCCCCGTCACAGAATACTCGGCCACACAAGGATCCAGCAACTTTTCAGATGGACATTTGTCAGGAATGGACACTACAAGACTATTGTTTGCCCTCAAACAAGGCTCACGATCATTAGAGAACCATATTAGAGAGTTTTTAGTCTTCTCTCGTTATTCTGATTTAACGGACATTATCTTGATTGAGATTTTTTGTGATGGCATTAATCAACCATTGCAATCTCAGCTTAGACGTGAGGGTCCACGTTCATCACTGAGTGGCTTTTTTGATTTTGCTTTGACTGTTGGCTCACTATTCACTGTGGGTATCGCGGATGAGGATCACGTCATGCCACCCATCGCCGGATCAGTATCTGGACGTCATATATTAATGTCCAGCGTGATGGACCCACCGCTCATGTCAGCACGGAGGGCCAAGAAGATTAGCCGAACGGGGTCTCGTCCTGCCAAAACCACCGTTCCAGAGTCTCTTTCCGTCGAAGTCCCAGCTGAGCCAGAGCTTCACGCCAGTCCAGCCGAACCAGAGCTTCACGCCAGTCCAGCCGAGCCTGCACTTCACGCCAGTCCAGCCGAGCCCGCACTTCACGCCAGATCTGCCGAAGCCAAGGCAGTATGCGTCATGCCCGCCGCCCCTGAGACTGAGAGCGTCATGCCCGCCGCGCCTGAGACAGCAAGCGGCATGCCCGCCAAGCTAGAGCCTTCACCGCTGGTCTCGTCCAGCACAGAGCCTTCTTCGTTGCCACTGGTCCTGTCCAGCACAGAGCCTTCTTCATTGCCACTGGTCCTGTCCAGCTCAGAGCCCTCTTCATCGCTGGTCCTGTCCAGCTCAGAGCCCTCTTCGCCGCTGGTCCTGTCCAGCCCAGAGCCCTCTTTGCCGCTGGTCCTGTCCAGCTCAGAGCCCTCTTCATAGCTGGTCCTGCCCAGCTCAGAATCCTCTTTACCGCTGGTCCTGCCCAGCCCAGAGCCCTCTTCGCCGCTGGTCCTGCCCAGCCCAGAGCCCTCTTCGCCGCTGGTCCTGCCCAGCCCAGAGCCCTCTTCGCCGCTGGTCCTGCCCAGCCCAGAGCCCTCTTCACCGCTGGTCCAGCCCAGCTCAGAGTCCTCTTCGCCGCTGGTCCTGCCCAGCTCAAAGCCTTCGCCGCCGCTGGTCCCATCAAGCTCAGAGTGCGCTGATCCTGATCCAAAGACTGAGCTTCACGTCACTTCTGTCGATCCAGAGACTGAGCTTTACGTCACATCTGCCCAGCCAGAGACGGTTCACGTCACGTCTGCCCAGCCAGAGACGGTTCACGTCACGTCTGCCCAGCCAGAGACGGTTCACGTCACGTCTGCCCAGCCAGAGACGGTTCACGTCACGTCTGCCCAGCCAGAGACGGTTCACGTCACGTCTGCCCAGCCAGAGACTGTTCACGTCACGTCTGCCCAGCCAGAGACTGTTCACGTCACGTCTGCCCAGCCAGAGACTGTTCACGTCACGTCTGCCCAGCCAGAGACTGTTCACGTCACGTCTGCCCAGCCAGAGACTGTTCACGTCACGTCTGCCCAGCCAGAGACTGTTCACGTCACGTCTGCCCAGCCAGAGACTGTTCACGTCACGTCTGCCCAGCCAGAGACTGTTCACGTCACGTCTGCCCAGCCAGAGACTGTTCACGTCACGTCTGCTGAGCCGGTGTCTTCGGACAAGATGGCCGACTCCACGCCTATGTCTCTGGACAAGATGGCCGACTCCACGCCTGTGTCTCTGGACAAGATGGCCGACTCCACGCCTGTGTCTCTGGACAAGATGGCTGACTCCACGCCTGTGTCTCCTGACAAGATGGCCGCCGCCGAGCCAGTTCACATCACATCTGTCGAGCCTGTGTCTTCGGACAAGATGGCCGCCGCTGAGCCGGTGGTGTCTGTTCCAGTTCCAGTTCCTGAGCCGGTGTCTGTTCCAGTTCCTGAGCCGGTGTCTGTTCCTGTTCCTGAGCCGGTGTCTTTTCCAGTTCCAGAGCCGGTGTCTCTTCCAGTTCCAGTTCCTGAACCGGTGTCTGTTCCAGTTCCTGAGCCGGTGTCTGTTCCAGTTCCTGAGCCGGTGTCTGTTCCTGTGCCGTGGCCGGCCGAGGGGTCGTCTCCGCCGTGGTCGCTCGAGGGGTCGTCTCCGCCGTGGCCGCCCGAGGGGTCGTCTCCACCGTGGCCGCCCGAAGGGTCGTCTCCGCCGTGGCCCCCTGAGAGGTCGTCTCCGCCGTGGCCGCCCGAAGGGTCGTCTCCTCCTTGGCCGTCCGAAGGGTCGTCTCCTCCTTGGCCGCCCGAAGGGTCGTCTCCTCCTTGGCCGCCCGAAGGGTCGTCTCCTTCCTGGTCGCCTGCACAACCTGACCCGCCCTGGTCGCCTGCACAGCCTGCTCCGTCCGGGCCTGCCGTCCTGTTGCAATCTCCGGGCCTTCTTCCGCTCCACGGGCCTGGCCCTCCAGCCCGCCCCCGGGTCCGCCTCCGCTCCACCACCCTCCTGGATTGTATTGGAGCGTCTGGAAGCCGCTCCTTGTGGGGGGGCTCTGTCACGAATCCGGTCTGTGGCATTCTCCCCGATAGCCACCAGAGGTCGCTTCTCCATCATATTGACTCACACAGCACACTGGACTGCATTTCCCATCATTCATTGCACAGACGACACACACAGCTGATTACACTAATCACTCTCCCAGCTGAGAACTATCTCACAATCACTATCACCAATTACACACTCTTTATAAGCCTTGGACTTTCTCTCTGTGATCGCCGAGTATTGTTTAGCGCTTATCCTAGCGATAGCTACTCTACGGAGCCGAGTTGTTTATGCCTTGCCTGTTTTCTTGTGTTTTGACATCTGCCCGTGTTTCCAGGATTAACCCTCTGCCTTGCCCTTTGGACTCTGTTTGCCCCTTGTTTGGATCTTTGCTTGTGTACCTGGATTATCTCTCTGCCTGGCCCTGTTGGATATTGTTCGCTAATTGTAGACCCACGCTTGCCCTAGGATTTCTCTTGTGTCTTGCCCTAACTATACCTGCTTGCCGTTGTCTGACCCTGCCTGTTTACTATGTTTATGAATAAAAGCTTGCACATGGATCCGCACGCCTCATGTCTTGTTCGCCCCGTCACAGACTGTTAGTCAAATGAACCTCTGATACTCTAGAAACGCGTAACTTGAAATTTAAGACCTCAAGGACTGAATTTTGGGCATATTTGGGTAAATGCCAGTTTTGCCAGTCTGGATATGTAAAGCAGTTTACCGGCGGATATCCATTGGATGTACAATCCCTTCCATCATGGGGTTCTGAGTTAAAAAGGTCAGTTGCTTCATCATCTTTCTCAGTGTGATCGTGCACTAGCACTTACCTTGAGCATTTCAGTTTACATCTCAAATATTCAACGTTATATTTCTAATCTTGAATTGGTTTTTAAAACTCGTGACTAATTTGTAATCAAGGCTTTTCTACTGTTGGCCAAATTTTGTAATAGCATTTGTTTGCTATATCTTATAGCCTTGAGTGCCCAAGTACATGAATGATGACAGTGGCTGTAAGGATAATGCGATTCAGTCCCTCTGAAAGTTATAGTGTAGGCCTAGTTATTTTTTGTTACAAGTGATCAATAGGGAGGGGAATAAAAATGCTAGTGTGGTTAGAAAACTGGAGTGGCCCTGTCTTAACCTCGACCATGACAGGATCTTGAGAATTGATGTCTTTTTGATTAATTTAAAGGGCATTTGTTGAGAGTCTGAATAGTCAAAAGAGCATTTCTCCAAATTAGGCTGTAAATGTTAATGATGTGATGTGGCTAAAATAAACTTTAAAAGAAACTTGTTTGATGTTTACCATTAAACCAACCCCACCACAGTACTGTTTCAGATTATAGTTAAATGATGGCATATCTACACATCTGCTTTTTGAACAGACTTACTTGTGGTTTTAGTAGATCAACATAAAAAATAGATATTTACTTTAATATCTAGTTCACAAATGGCTTCCAGTCAGTAATGTCATAGTTTTAGCAGCAAAATCATTGGAAAGTTTTTGACGTCAGTTGGCCATCTTGTTTTTATTTCCACGATGACTGCTTTCATTGACGCAAATTATATATAATATCCATAATGATGCATTGGATATGTAATTTCCACCCCCCAAAAATTCTCACAATGCAGCTCTAGCTTTAGACCAGATGCCCTATATGTTATTTAATGGAAAAATAAGAAGAGTTTGACATGAACCTAATCAGCTGTAAGAACTGAAATGTTTATTATAACCTCATTTATTCATGATCTACAATTCTTAAAGGTGTTACGTATTGTCAGTACAGTTTAGCCGTCATTATGCAGATATATTTGACTTCAGATTGCTGTGTTTGATCCATCATAATCCATGATGCCAGAAAACCATTCTATAAATAAAGGCCCCATACGACAGAATTTAAGTTTTATATAATGGGGTAAAATAAGGTCTGTGGTAAGTAGGCCAGTAAGAGCTGTGTGTGTAAACCTCACTCCCCTGGCCCCAAGACTGACGCTAGCGGTTGGGTCTTTAGCGTCCTTGTTAGCGCATGCCTCCCACGCCGAAAACCCTGGTTCGAATCCCGCTCGGACCGGCTTTGGTAGGACCGGTTACATTTGGTGCCGTGACGGATGGGAGTGAGGCTTAGAGTGGTGAGTGTAACGTAGTCCAGTAAGAGCTGTGCGTATCAACCTCACTCCCCTGGCCTCAAGAGGTGTGCTAGTGGTTGGGTCTTTAGCGGCCTTGTTAGCACACCCACCTGCCACACTGGAGATCCTGGGTCGAATCCCACTCGGAGTGGGTTTAGTAGGACCCGTTACATTTGGTGCCGTGACGGATGGGAGTGAGGCTTAGAGTGGTGAGTGTAACGTAGTCCAGTAAGATCTGTGCGTATAAACCTCACTCCCCTGGCCTCAAGAGGTGTGCTAGTGGTTGGGTCTTTAGCGGCCTTGTTAGCGCATGCCTCCCACGCCGAAAACCCTGGTTCGAATCCCGCTCGGACCGGCTTTGGTAGGACCGGTTACATTTGGTGCCGTGACGGATGGGAGTGAGGCTTAGAGTGGTGAGTGTAACGTAGTCCAGTAAGAGCTGTGCGTATCAACCTCACTCCCCTGGCCTCAAGAGGTGTGCTAGTGGTTGGGTCTTTAGCGGCCTTGTTAGCACACCCACCTGCCACACTGGAGATCCTGGGTCGAATCCCACTCGGAGTGGGTTTAGTAGGACCCGTTACATTTGGTGCCGTGACGGATGGGAGTGAGGTTTAGAGTGGTGAGTGTAACATAGTCCAGTAAGATCTGTGCGTATAAACCTCACTCCCCTGGCCTCAAGAGGTGTGCTAGTGGTTGGGTCTTTAGCGGCCTTGTTAGCGCATGCCTCCCACGCCGAAAACCCTGGTTCGAATCCCGCTCGGACCGGCTTTGGTAGGACCGGTTACATTTGGTGCCGTGACGGATGGGAGTGAGGCTTAGAGTGGTGAGTGTAACGTAGTCCAGTAAGAGCTGTGCGTATCAACCTCACTCCCCTGGCCTCAAGAGGTGTGCTAGTGGTTGGGTCTTTAGCGGCCTTGTTAGCACACCCACCTGCCACACTGGAGATCCTGGGTCGAATCCCACTCGGAGTGGGTTTAGTAGGACCCGTTACATTTGGTGCCGTGGCCCGGGTGTGAGTGAGGTTTACGGGGGTGAGTGTTACTGTCGTAGCCCAGTAAGAGCTGTGCGGGTAAACCTCACTCCCCTGATCTCAAGAGGCGCTCTAGAGGCTGCGGTCTTTAGCCTCCTTGTTAGAGCGCCCGTCTCCCACACCGGAGGCCCCGGTTCGAATGCCGCTGAGAGCGGGTCAAATAGGGCCGGTTACATTTGGTGCTGTGATCTGGATGGGAGTGAGTTTTAGGGGGGTGAGTGTAACACAGGCCAGTAAGAGCTGTGCGTGTCAATGTCCTTGTATGCTGGAGACCCTGGTTTAAATCCCGCTCGGAGCGGGTCGAATAGGACCGTTTACATAAACATAAGTTGACGCTAGTTGGATGTTTTGTCCTGCAATGCAAACTACACACACTCACACCCCCTTATCTAGTTACTTTTTAGAAACATACGTTTTTAAAATAAGCATAACAGCTTCAAAATGAAATTAAAATGAATGTGTAATTTACGTTGTAGAACAAAACGTCCAAGTATGGTCAAGTTATGTTTACCACAGGCTTTATTTTACTCTTAAATTGAAAAATCCCTTTACAAAACCCAGAGGGAAAATCTTGAGTGGCGAATTAGTCTTTTGGGTTTTAACATCACGACTCCAGCACTATATTCATACTGTGGCATAATAGCTCAGCCAAGGGAACAGAAAACAGTAGTTGCATGGATTTTCATTATAATCTATTATATTATAAATCATGGCTGTTGTATTTCACACATGCGTTTAATGAAAACGTTCAGCCCACTTAGACAGTGGTTATGACTCATTTTGTCATTAGATCTGTGAGTTTGGCTTCGGACAAGATTCCCCTGCTGCTCAGACAACCACACGCAGTCCTCCCAGTTGGCCATCTGCTTAGCATTTCGTCAGTGTCTTTGAAACTTGACGGGAATTGGAATACTGCTAATGTAACACTTCGCAGTCCAAGGACTAGTCACTCCACCGCATGGCAGCAATTCCCATGCTATAGTCCAAGTCGTACCAGCAGTGTGACAGCATCCTCTCTCAGATAACATGATGCTTCCACTGGCAAAAGAGCTCTGTACTGGGGTCACTTTGGGATATGCGCCATTTTTCTGCACACTTAACGGGATCATGATGTGAAATCGAATTTGCCTTGATCTTTTGACATAATAGGTCTTTGCACCATTAAAGCAGCACTCAGTAGCTTCGGGATTTCTTCGCTGTATTCTGGCTTTTTGCTCGCAGGTTTCTCTCTAGAGCTCCCCCCACAGCTTCGGAATAGATATTTGACAACACTGTTGTAAAAACTCTTTGGTGATTCTCAGACACCAGAGGCTAGTAGATCAACGACATCAAAGCAGATGGGACATTCTTTAAAACGTCTTCTTCATTCGGGTTCGGACAGCGTGAGGGAGCGCAATAATGACAGCATTTTAGCAGATTTCTTTTGGCCATAAAGCAGTTGTTTACATCGCGAGACCTGATATCATGCGATACTTCCTGCCGCGGCGGCCCCAAAGTTGCAAGTGCGTATTTTCCGCTCACGGGCACCAGGGGGGTGCGAAACGACCACCATTCAACCCGAAATAAGTATTATAACCATTCCAATGACTCCGAAGCTGTTCAGTTAAGGTAAAAAAGTTACTTAGTTCACCTTTAAATCATCCTGCAAGTTTCATCATCCTCATTATAAACAAACCAATTATTTAATCAAGCTCCAACAACAGCTTATTTTGACATACTGACAAATATATTTGCATATGCCCGCCTTCATATGCAAGACATCAGCGGATAGTTATAGAGAGCCTAAGTCCCTCCCCTTCCGGTGGACCACCATGGGACCTTATTTCGGAAAAATATTGTATGGTAGTCAATGGCGAGAGACAACAAATATTTTGATCTCGTTTGAATTGTGCCCTGAATTACACATATGATGTTTGTCAATTTAAAAGATACATTTTAAAGTCAAGAAAGTCGCAGTTTGATGTGAAACTGTTGAGGTATAAGACTGTGAAAATACGTAATTGCAAAGACTACAAACCCAAAAGGCGCACATGTGACGTCATACCTTTTCTCTCAATGAATGAAGCTAACTTTACTGAAGCTAACGTCTGTCATTTTTTCTATAGTCTTTTACGTTAAGTCTATAGTCTTTCTGGAAAAACGAGATGAAACGCGCTAAGGTGACAGCCATGTTGGTGACGTACATAGTGCGAGACGAGAGATGTAGTTCATTGAGCGATTTTCACATAAAACTAAATGTTACTCTTCTGTTTTATGACAAACTGCGACTTTCTTGACTTTCATAATTATCTTTTAAATTGACAAACATCATATGTGTAATTCAGGGCACAGTTCAGACGGAATAAAAAGATAAGTTGTCTCTCGCCATTGACTACCATACATATTTTTTCCGAAATAAGGTCCCATGAGCCGGAAGCGGAGGGGAGGGACTTAGGCTCTCTATACATCATCGGACAATAGGCTCCGCCCCCTGGCGTTCAGTCACTTAACGGCTGATATTTGCCTACACTGGATTGTGAGCGTTGTGTCAAAAGCAAACAGAAGCCATTATAATGACTGACGCTGTCTACACTGATACAGTATACAGATGTGTGTTCAGTTTCTGACAAACTCCATGTGCTTGAGTCTAAACTGCCAAACCGGACAAATGGAGGAGTAGAGAGAACGTTTGCTTTGATTGCCCAGTTTAAAGGGGAACTGTGCAGGTTTTTTTTGCTTATTTTACCTTAACTGAACAGCTTCGGAGTCATTGGAATGGTTATATGACTTTTTTCGTGTTAAATGGTGGTCTTCTCGCACCCCCCTAGCGCCTGTGAGCGGAAAAACCACCCTTGCAACTTTGGGCCGGCGAGCCCAGCGTCAGGAAGTATCGCGTGATATCAGGTCTCGCGATGTAGCGAATTGCTTTACGGCACTGCACACATATACTATCTAAACATTTATATGCTAGCCTTCTGTGTATCATACATACCTCAGTGGACATGGCTCCGTGCGTTCGCCGGCTTCTTTGAAAACAAATGCACATGACCAGAGGGAGAAGATGGGAGGGGGGAGAGTTTAAGCTATTTACGAGTTTTGACGACAGTGTTGTCAAATATCTATTCCGAAGCTGTAGGGGGAGCTCTATAGAGAAACCCGCGAGCAAAAAGCGAAGAAATTGCCAGAACTGCATAGCGCCGCTTTAAACAGCTGGTTTGTGTCTCTGTACAGATCGGAAACAAGTGGATGGTTTATTTTAATGGCGTCCCACATTAGTCGGATGATTATATGTTTGTTCGGAGCATTTTATTTTGTAATCGAGGCACGTGCAATGGAGAGTTCACAAAGAAACTTTTGTTGAAAGATGAAGCATCACAAATCGCAAGTAAATGATTTCATAATGCTTTGTCAGGAAATGGCGGTTTTATATGGATAATGTTTTCTGATCACTTACTCGCATGCAGTAGCGAGAGTGTGTTGATACTGTTTCCTGTGTAGCCAATCATAACAGTGTCTGTTTACTGACAAGTCTTAAAGGAGACTCACCTAACACCATGTCCAAACCAGATGCGCCGCGACACGCAATAGAAATCTTTTCCTCGTTAATCAGAGTTTTCGTCCTAACCAGCCGCGACGCCACAATTCTATTTTAGAAACATTTTCTATTTTTCTGTGGCGTCGCGGCTGGAACAACAACACAAAGTATGGCAATGACAATCTCAGGTAATGTTTATGTGCTTTTTTAATGTTAAAAGTGTGTAATGTGACTTTGAATATTATTTAGTGAATGAAAAAAATCCAAAAAAAAGACGACAAAAACTATGTTACACAGCTTTGTTGCCGTACTAAATGGATAATTGAAATTAAACAAATGGAACCAAGAGCGTATACCAATGATATATAATATGTCAACATTATATGAGTTGAAGTATAGGATATAATTGTTTTAAACATGCAATGGCAGTTACAGTTATAGATTTGGTCCTTTTTTTTATACCCTAAACAGGCAATGTGATCTGGGACTCACAACTCATAACATCCAAAATACATAACACTTTTCAAAAACTCTTTTGGATATGATTTACTTAAGTCCAGATGATATAAAAAATTACATGAAATAATTTGTTGCTTATCATTTTCTACTCTTGCCTGTTTAAGGGTTAAATAGTGTGATATTTGTGAATTTGATTATGTACAATAATTATCCATTTCCTTGCTCTGGTGCTCTGCACTTGCCACGAGACTCCGCCCACACTCTGTTCTGATTGGCTGTGGTTTGTGATTGATTTTGTCATCTGGTATGGACAGACAAATTGCTTGTCGCTGGAAACTTATAGCATCGCCTCTGTTTAGGACTTTTTTCAGAGAGAGGGTCAGAATGAAGGTTGAAAGTTACTGTTTTTCCACATATATTGTATATTTGGGGTTTTTTTTCCTGTTTTTTTTTTGTGCAGAAAACTTAAGCATTATAAGTGAACCTCAAGGAACATAATAAAAATAAATCCATGTTATGCCCCATTTAAATGGTACCTGCACTCAAGTTCAGTTGCTGCCTTAATTTAAGTATAATCAAATTGGCTGTACAAGTCATTTCAACTTAAATGATATTTAACAGACTTACACAAAAATTTGATTGAATCTCATAACTTAAATTAAAAAAGTTGAAATTGCTTAAATGATTTTGATGAGATAAAGTAATGTAAAAACATATGTAGCCATGACTTATTGATCATATAAATTTTTTTTACAGTGTAATGCTGGTACAAATGTAGTCTCCTGCAAACGACGTCCCTTTCCTGGACTGTCTCGTAGAGATGTTGATTCATGCATATTCTTTTTGTCGAGTCACATTGTCCTGATTGCCATCCCTGACCATGCCGACGGCTGCCAACGACACATGAAATCAGACTGACAGATTTGTGTTAGCTGTTCCCAGAGGAAGGGGACACTGACAGTAATGTTCAGGAAAAGGTTTGTAGACTGAGCCGCTGCCAACACTGATGCGATCATCATGATGTTTTCTTTGCATGCCGAAATTAATTAATAAATGAAGGCATGAACTTGACCGAAGGTGAATCTTAAAAAGTCATGTCATCCCCAAAATCAAAATTAATAAATTAGCTATATTTTGCTTAAAGTAAATGAAGCGTATTTTTACGAGCCAGTTTTTTCCATTGTGACTTTATTTACATGATCTATCTATCTATCTATCTATCTATCTATCTATCTATCTATCTATCTATCTATCTATCTATCTATCTATCTATCTATCTATCTATCTATCTATCTATCTATCTATCTATCTATCTATCCCATCATAAAATCTTGCTGATCTAGTTGAGTCTTGACTAATTTAATATAATATAGTGTTTGTAACAGTAGTCTGTGTAATATTTGCAACAGGAGCTGAATGTATGAATGCCATTGCAAGACATCATTCCATCCCAAACAAAGAGCTTTTATGCTTTTATTCATGTGATGTTCTGTTTACAGCTCAATCGTCTCCGCCTCAAACATTCTTCCTGTGTAAACCAGTTATTGCTGCCTTTCCTTCTAGAGCCATGACAGATGTTTCATGAGAATGTCACTGTGCATTGGCTCTGCTTTACATACACTGAGGCAAGAGGGTCACCATTTCAATCTATATATTCATACTCTTAAACATATTAAACCACATTTCACCAAAAACCTGCAACATTTATATTACAATGTAATAGCTTTAATATTGAAGTACATTACCTATTTTTTCCTTATTTTGGGATATTGAAAAAAACAAACGCTGGATGGAAACGCCAAGATGTTTAAATTACCATCATAGTTTGATTACCGAATAAATTCCTCGATGCGCAACAAAACACACGTGAATTTGCCTCAGCATCTGCTGTGATTGGATAACTGGACTAACCAGTGGACCAATGGCATCGCAGCATTTCTAATGTTGGTTTGGTGTTTCTGAAAACGAGTGTGTTGAATGATTGGGTTTAATTCCCTCCAGAAGCGTCTCACACACGAGTGTGTTCCCGAACACCAGCATCCGAACGCTAGAGAACATGACTGCGGTTACTGTGTTTCGTCTGACGCTCTGAGACACACTCGTTTATGATGGAGGGAAAAGAGCCAGATCGCAGAAACTGACAGTTTTATTACTGATATTTTGCTCCAGTTTACCAGGAAGTGATGATTTTGTTCTCTTGAACACATGATGGAAACTGCTTTATTCACAAATGTTTATGCGATACTTCAGTATTGTGCGTGCATCTTTGAATGGAAACAGCTAATGCAAGGTTGATTGTAACATCCACAACCATGATTTTTCTTAGAAATTGCTGGCATTTAATGCCTTAATAATCCCGCTGAATTTCTTTGACATCCACAACTGTACTTTTTGTCCTAAATGGACTAGAGCAGCGGTCCCCAACCTTTTTTGCGCCACGGACCGGTTTAATATCAGACAATATTTTCACGGACCGGCCTTTAAGGTGTGGCGGATAAATACAACAAAATAAAATGATACGACCGGCATAAAAACTGGAGTATTTTTTTAAATATAATAATAAACGTGAATCCAATGTGTAGGCCTACTCGCAACTTTATTAGCAGCGTCCTCGTAACATCACGCCTAAAGACAACTGAGAAAGCCTGAACACAATCAAAATGCCCCCCAAAAGAAGAAAATCTCCATGTTTTCGGTGCTGACGCGTTCATGTAACATGTAAGGGTGGCGCTGCCAATAAAGCACCTAAAAGCTGTCACAACGAACCGGCAAAATTAATGATCATGAATATGTAAAATATAGCAGGAGACATTTTAATTGTTTACTAATAAACCAGTTTTTTACGTGTCGGCTGGAAAGATGAAGTTGACGATGCTGACTCGCGATCTTCGCAGTAGTGAACGCGCCAGAGAGAACAGTCTGTTTTCTTTCGTTTTAAATTGTTCTGTTTAAAAGTAGACATTTCAAGCTTTCTATACATGTCTCAGGTCTGTGAGGCAAGTAGGCTATACCTTATCACTGAGTTTCGGTTCATTTATGAGACGAGCTCCAGTTCACGCGCCGGCGCCTCCGTGTCGTGATTATCTATTTTCTAATATATTTACTTCTTATTTATTAAATCCAGACAATTGGTTGATGAAACATTGATTAAAATTAAGATACAATTAATACTAATTAATAGTGTCTGTGAAAGTTTTAAAGCAGTCTTTCCGTAACAGAGAACTGTACCGTCTGTAACATTTTTTTTTTTGTGTGTGAAATAAATTTCTAAATAAATGCGCCTTATAGTCCAGTGCGACTTAGGCTATATATGTTTTTTCTTCTTCATGGCGCATTTTTTGACTGATGCGACTTATAGTCCGGAAAATACGGTAAGTTATTTATTCTTTCTGTGCGGCCCGGTACCAAATGTCCCACGGACCGGTACCGGTCCGCGGCCCGGGGGTTGGGGACCTCTGGACTAGATCATTAGATCGTAGCTAAAAGTTTCGGTTTCACTTCATTTTGATGGTCCCTTTAACACATTCTGTTGACTATAAGTAACGTTGCACCTACATGTCGACTATCTCTCATTAGAGTGTTAGTAGAGTGTTAGTAGAGTATTAGAGTGTTAGTAGACTGGTAGTAGAGTGTTAGTAGACTGGTAGTAGAGTATTAGTAGAGTGTTAGTAGAGTATTAGTAGAGTGTTAGTAGAGTGTTAGTAGACTGGTAGTAGAGTGTTAGTAGAGTATTAGTAGAGCGTTAGTAGAATGTTAGTAGAGTATTAGTAGAGTGTTAGTAGAGTATTAGTAGAGTGTTAGTAGAGTGTTAGTAGAGTATTAGTAGAGTGTTAGTAGAGTATTAGTAGAGTATTAGTAGACTGGTAGGGTTCGGGTTAGAATACTTTGACGTAGTTGCAAAGTTACTTATAGTCAGTAGAGTGTCTGTTGGAGGACCAGCACAATAAAGAGTTAGCAGATATTAAGCAGACAGTCTACTAATACTCTAATGAGAGTTTGTTGACATGTAGTTGCAAAGTTATAGTCAAGAGAATGTTCAAAAGGGACCATCAAAATAAAGTGTAACCAAACTTCTTGGCATTGGCGTTTTGAAATGATTTTTAACTATTGTTATAATACTTTATAGATATTTTCTTTCTTTCGGAATGTTGCAACATACTTATTGTATTTGTATATTTTGTTTTATTTGAATCTTTTTTGTTGTTGGAAATAAAAGTAAATAAAGATTAATGTGAGTGTAACGTCTCCCGAGACGGTCTGGGGCAGATTTAACAGCGCTTGGCCTGTGTCCGGCGATCATGGGCTCGGCCTGTTTGCACAAGCCTCCTCAGAGACACATTCAGCAGACCGGAAGCAGCTTTTGCATGATCCCAGCTCTCTCAAGGTTATGAGGGTAGAGAGGGGATTTCCTCATAAGGGCTTGTGTCATTCTCAAAAATACACACGCTTATTCTGAAGCCATGAAATATTCAGCTTTCAATCTGTTCTTCATCTTTTTTTCCTTTTTTTGGGGGATTTGAAGTGCTTTGAAATCTATTGGCTTGATTGCCATTGCAGGAATGAAAAAATGCAAAGTTTACATTACATTTAAATATCCATTTCATTCAGACAAAAACAAGTTTAACTCCTAAAGGGTTAGTTCACCCAAAAATGACAATTTTGTCAGTAATTACTCACCCTCATGTTGTTCCAACCCCGTAAGACCTTCGTTTAACAAATTAAGATATTTTTGATGAAATCTGAGAGCTGGCTCACTCCTCCATAGGCTTCTAAGACACTATAACTTGCTGGCCCAGAAAATGTATTAAAGACATCGTTAATATAGTCCAAGTGACTCCAGTGGCTCAATCTTAAGTTTATAAAGCGACGAGAATACTTTTTGTGCGCAAAAACAAACAAAAATAACGACTTTATTCCACTTTTCATTTCCTTCTCTCTGGGCCTAGTCTGTGTTGCACGTCACCACGTAGGCTCACTATTGGCCGACGCTGGTCATGTGTGTGATACGTGACGTACAACACAGACGCGCTACGCTTAAACACTACGTGAAAAGACTCGAGGCCCAGAGAGAAGGAAATGAAAAGTGGAATAAAGTCGTTATTTTTGTTTGTTTTTGCGCACAAAAAGTATTCTCGTCGCTTTATAAACTTAAAGGGATAGTTCACTTTGAAAATAATTTTTGATATGTTTTAGCTTACCTCAAGGGCATCCAAGATGTAGGTGTCTTTGTTTCCGCAGTAGTTTCAATTTGGATATTTTTAGGTCAAACCGTTCTTGTCTGTCAGTCAGTCATATAATGCAGGTCTATGGTCACTGGCTCAAAACACAAGCACAAAGTCCAAATTAAAACAATTCCCCATCGTCCAAATTAAACAATTCCCCATCATAAGTACACATTGATGGCCTAAGACACGAAACAAGCGGTTTGTGTGAGAAAACGAACAGTATTTATATCGTTATCTCTTGAAAACAGCACACGTCCAAATGATCTGACGGCGCGGACGGGTATAGATATATACATAGATGTCGCCTTTGCTACGGTTTCGTTCCAATGAACTGCAGTAGCGAAGGCAACATCTAGTGTATACATCTATACATGCCCGCGGGCGGGTATAGATATAAACACTAGATGTCGCTAGGCTACGGTTTCGTTCCAATGAACTGCAGTAGCCAAGGCGACATCTATGTATATATCTATATCCGCCCGCGCCGTCAGATCATTTGGACGTGTGCTGTTTTCAAGAGATAACAACGATATAAATACTGTTCGTTTTCTCACACAAACCGCTCGTTTCGTGTCTTAGGCCATCAATGTGTACTTATGATGGGGAATTGTTTCATTTGGACGATGGGGAATTGTTTTAATTTGGACTCTGTGCTTGTGTTTTGAGACAGTGACCATAGACCTGCATTATATGACTGACAGACAAGAACGGTTTGACCTAAAAATATCAAAATTGAAACTACTGCGGAAACAAAGACACCTACATCTTGGATGCCCTTGAGGTAAGCTAAAACATATCAAAAATTAATTTCAAAGTGAACTATCCCTTTAAGATTGAGCCACTGGAGTCACTTGGACTATATTAACAATGTCTTTAATACATTTTCTGGGCCAGCAAGTTATAGTGTCTTAGAAGCCTATGGAGGAGTGAGACAGCTCTCAGATTTCATCAAAAATATCTTAATTTGTTGAACGACGGTCTTACGGGGTTGGAACAACATGAGGGTGAGTAATGACTGACAGAATTGTCATTTTTGGGTGAACTAACCCTTTAAGAGCCAGGTGATTTATATAAAGCAAGTAATCTTTTATTTTTAACCTTCTCTGAGCTTTTATACAGTATATTTATTTATTTGAATGAAATAGGCTTGACCCGATTCTATGGTAGGCTATTTATTTAGTCACTTACAAACAGGTTTGCCAGGTCTGCGTTACAAAACTAGCTCAATGATCACATCCCATAAAAATCAAAATATGCCATTCAATGTATGCCACGATCAAAGTTATATAAAATGAAAGCCTCTACCACAGTGAGCATTAACACAAAGGCTCTCTAGCAGTGGCCATACTTCACAAAACTTAGCAGTTTTATCATTGGTAGAAAATAAAAAAATTCAATTCAAGCGTTTTAGTCAAATTAGCCTATATTAAATGCAATTTGTCCAACATTTAACCACGGGGCTTGGCTACAACAATCTCATGACAATAGCCTACCGTGATTTCTGGACATGCATAATGATGGTATCATGTTATTCTTTGACGTTCATTGGAGTGCAATGTAATAAATATGAAATAACAAGTAGGCTACCAATGTATAGGTTACAACAGGATTTTCTGTGAGTTTTCTTGTATTACCACTAGAAAGTGACAAAGTAGGCTATCATAACAAATAGCGAATTTGAAAAGGGAAAACATTTTAATATTCTAGAAAATTCTAGTGCATTGTGGTTTCGCTAGTTGTTGATCTATGCACACAAACGCGCCAGTCAGAACGTCTTTCACCCATGCGTCGCGTCTCGCGTCATGAGCGTTGCGTGTTTAGCCGGCGAATCAAGTTATAAATAGTTTAACTTGAAAAGGACCCGCATTCACAGCTGTTTTAAACACCAAAACGCGTCACGCGTGAAGCTCCTCGCGTTTACTGTAGGGGGTTGTACAAGACGCATGGACATCTCGCTGTTTTTATCAGCGTCTCGCGTCAATAGCGTTGCGTTTTAAGACGCGTGGCAAGTTAAAAATAGTTTAGCTTTTAAAAATGCTTCTTGAGATCCCCGCGTTCACAGTTCCGTCGCGTCGCGAGCTGTTTTTGAACGCAAGAACGCGTCCGGTGTGAACTCCCCATGTTTTTCGAATCGACGCCGCGGCGAGCTCTTGCAAAGCCAGTGTTGTTGGTTATAACAGGCGCGTTGTAGATGTTCGCGTCGCGTGTATGATGAGGCGTGGGGAGGGTTCGGCTGGCCAATGCGCCAATAGACGCCGATGGCTTGGAAAGCCGCTTCTGTGCGCATGATAGTATGAAGACGCCTTGACTATCACACGCGTTGCGATTTCACACAGCTGTGCTTGAGAAAATATTCCTTATATCTGATCATAAATGGACGGATCAGGAGCAAAAGCATTCGCGATCCACTTGTCATCGAGGGAGAGCAATCACTGGGAATAATGGGGAATACAACACCCAAACCACTGATAGGTAAGAGATGGATTGGCTGTCCATTGGTTGACATGTCTTGCTACAGAAATGAGAAGCATTTTAGTCTGCTTTAATGTGGATAGAGATGTTTAATATCTTGATTTCTTGTGCAAATGTCACTCATGCATACGAGATCCTGAACTATATTGGGATGACAGTGTGCTCTGCGTAGGAGTGAGAAGATGACTGGTGATGTTCAAGTTATTCATTTCTTAAAGCAATTAATGCTTTTTTACTTAATTTGACTATGCGTTAAACAAAGAAGATGGTTATATCTATCATAACAGACATGATATCTGTAATAACAGAGTCATTAAAGAGAGCAGAAGAGCTAATGCCGAGGATAAACAGTGCAGAAGATGAGAATCCCTCATCCATGGGAGAAGCTCTGTGTTTCTCCCAGATCGAATGTTCACAGAGTGTCTCAAGCATAACATATAGACACACAAAGGGTCCATTTTAAGCCTAGATTTACCCTATAGATCAGTGGAAGTTCAAATAATTGCATTTTATGGGATTTCAATACCTGAAGTGAACTTAATCTGCCTGCTGTTTAAATATATGCTCGGGTTCAAAAGTACGAGGACACATTGACATTATTGAACGTGTTAAAACAAAAGTTAATTCCAGACGAAAACTGAATAAAGAAATATGTCAGATTGTAGGCCACTAATTGCATAAGAACATTTGTGCCGTTGATCATGCGACTGCTTATGTTCTTGCTCCATTGAAGCACAAGATGAAGATCATCAAAACCCAATATTAAGACATTCAGAAGTTCATGTTAATTTTTCACTAAGCTTGTTATGTGGATGCTATAATTAGTAAACAAAGAGTCGTATCCGATGAGAAAAGAATGCAAAAGCATTTTCTGGTCCCTGCTGTAGGTCTGAGCTTGTAGGAGGAACGTGGATTTAATGAGATATTTAATTGGTATATTCTACATTATCAGTAAGGCACATGGCTGGCACATGTAAGCTCACCGTGTGCATGTATATGGAAAGGTTCAGTCATGACGTCGGGATGTGATTGAGTTCTGCTGCTCATTGAACCCAACAGAATATTCTTTGTTTTCATATTCACAAATAAAGCTCTATCTGGTATCCATTATTTCTCATTGTGTGCTCAGTCCCCGCCCTAGGAACCAGTTCTGCCTGGAGCAGTTGCTTTAACAGCACAATGCACTCAATGCATACACCACTAACATGAATGCATCTGTTGAGAGGTTTGATGAATGATTTATTTTTAGGCAATGGTGAACTTGTGTCTGGTTTAATGTGCTTGAATGTATGGCTTGGCGCGCAGTGCAGGACTGATTGGGTGTGTGGGACACAATGCTGGATCAGGTCACACTACGTTTTCTGGAACTGTCTGGAAACACATGAATGTGTTCATCTTGGTGCTTTCATCACTCTTTTCATTTTGCCAATTTATTAAATGCTATTGCCAAACCGGATCACGTGGGTATCGGTAAACATCTCAGACCATGAAAGGCAGGAAATTCAAGATTTATTCTTCATGAGATCTGAAGCCTGGATATATGAGCTGGCTCATAAAATAATTAAAATGCAGAGTGACTTTTGATCCATTGATTATATCTGCATAATATTGGTTATCTTGCATTATACAGTGCTATGCATAAGTTTAGACACCCATACTAAAGTTGACTAAAAAGAGGAATAAAAAATCATCTTTTGGAAACTGAACTTAATGTCTTAATTTAAAAAATTAGGAAAAATCCAACCTTTAAGGACACCAATTTTCTTTGTGAATGAATAATGTATCGTAAATAAATAAATGTTCTTCCTTAAAATACAGGGTGCATAAGTTTGGACAACCCCATGTTAAATTCCCATAGAGGCAGGCAGATTTTTATTTTTAAAGGCCAGTTACTTCATGGATCCAGGATACTATGCATCCTGATAAAGTTCCCTTGGCCTTTGGAATTAAAATAGCCGCACATCATCACATAGCCTTCACCATACCTAGAGATTGGCATGGTTTTATTTCAGTTAGCCTAATAGCTAGTTTGATTTGCATTGAGAGATGATCTTATGGAAAGTACCCCATGCCAATCTCTAGGTATGGTGAAGGCTATGTGATGATGTGCGGCTATTTTAATTCCAAAGGCCAAGGGAACTTTATCAGGATGCATAGTATCCTAAACAAAAATAAATAAAAAATACTTAAAAATAAAAATCTGCCTGCCTCTATGGGAATTTAACATAGGGGTGTCCAAACTTATGCACCCTGTATTTTAAGGAAGAACATTTATTTATTTACGATACATTATTCATTCACAAAGAAAATTGGTGTCCTAAAAGGTTGGATTTTTCCTAATTTTTTAAATTAAGGCATTAAGTTCAATTTCCAAAAGATGATTTTTTATTCCTCTTTTTAGTCAACTTTAGCATGGGTGTCTAAACTTATGCATAGCACTGTATGTGTGTGATGAATTTGGTGCAGTTGTAATCGAGTTAATGTAAAGTTGTGCAATTTGACTATATCCATCTAGACAACAGACAAGAATAAGCAGAAGTCAGAACACAGATATTGTAAAGACGTTTTGTTGCAATATGCAGTTCTGTCACTAATTTGTAGCAACACATGGCTAATATAGTCATGAAAGTTTTAAAAATTTTGAAACTTTATCGCAGTATTCTTATGTAAATGATCAGTGATTCTGGCTTGTTTTGCAAAGCACGCTAAAAGTCAACTGATATGGTCAGAGTTGTAGTCTCACGACCGACATATGCTGCGACTCTGGCTTTAAATCAGATGCATATCTAATATCTGGGATACGTTTAATTACGTATCCGATTCCCATTGACATTCCAAGCCACCACAAGGCCAGAGAAACAATGATTTATTTGAATGAATTTAATGATTTAGTGATTTGAAAACTTTACATATATAGATTGAACGCTCACAGAAACATTCAGGAGCACAGAAACCTTTTTTTTTTAGCAGCTTCCCCATGAGTTTTATTAATAAAATAGATTTGTTACTGAATACTACATTTTATTTTTCCGCAGTGAGGTGATAATGTTGCTGTTTGTGCAGTATCTAAACTCACTGCTTCACAAACTCATGAAAAAAGGCTGTTGTCTTCCCTTTTGCAAAATAGTTAGACAAACTCCAACACCCATAATGCACTGGGCCTGTTGTTGTTTAAGGCCCCTCCCACCAGTGTGCTCTGGATACGCTTACAGAGTCAAATACCGCCTTGCTTCAGTAGGAAATACTTCTTAGCAAACGTTTAGTCACAGTGGTGTCGACTTGTGTTGTTCCCAGTGCAAGAGTTCAGAGAGATCGTTTAGCGGGAGTGTGTTACTGTGAGTTTCAGTGATGGATCGAGTGTGTTGTTTGTTGTAAAACCAAACTTGTGTCTTCAGCCGATAAAGTGTAAATCCCGTCTGGCTCGAGCGTTTCCCATAATGTCACGCGTGAGGTCAGTAGACGGAGAGAAGACGGTGTTTAGTGGCTGATTGAACACATTCGACCACATGAGCGTTTACACTAGTAAAGCAGTGTGTGTTTAACTCCCTCTGGAAGTGCTGGCGAGTGGACGAGCTCAAAGCGTTTCAGACCCGTTTACACCTGTGTTTAGAGTCCAAAACCTGAACACATCTCAATACCTGAGGCAAACAGGGCCTTAGGCCTCGTTTACAGTGCAGGTCTTGATGCCCAATTCTGATTTGTTGCCTTTATCCGATTTTTTTTGACCGTCCGTTTACACGTTCTTTCAACTGTGACCCATATCCGATTCCTGTGTTTACACTTGCCATACTATCTGAAACATCGCGCATGCTTAAAGGGTTAAATTCTCGTGCACAGATGGGCGGATGCGAAATATGCTTGATGCTAGCTCTGCGATATATGCGGAGTTCGCCAAACATCACCATGATTTTGAGGCGAAGGAGGACGAAAAGTGCCATATGCTTCAGTTATTGTGTGTGAGAGAGATCTCAGGACTGGTGGGAGCATATCGGCTTTAAATATTGCCTCAGACAATCCGATCTGCCTGTTTACATTACAGTCGCATTGACACATATCCGATTTATATCTGATTTATTTCCACATATGAATGAGGCCTGAAACCGATCTGGAAATATCCGAATGCATGCGTTTTGTTCCTGTTTACACTGTCATAGAGCACATCGGATCTGTGTCACATATGAGCAAAAAATCGGAATTGGGTCACATTTCACTGACAGTGTAAACGAGGCCTTAGAAACAACTTGACAAACTGCAATATGCAACCCAGGCTCATCAACACTCAAAAATCAGTCCTATACTATACAATTAACTTCAGATTCCAGCTGAAATGAACACAGGAGCAGATTTTAAGAATTTTAAAGCTGCACTAAGTAACTTTTTTACCTTAACCGAACAGCTTCGGAGTCATTGGAATAGTTATATGACTTGTTTCGGGTTGAATGGTGGTCGTCGCGCATCCCCCGAGCGCCTGTGAGCGGAAAAACCACCCTTGCAACTTTGGGCCAGCGGGTCGCGTCAGGAAGTATCGCGTGATATCAGGTCTCGCGATGTAACAAATTGCTTTACGGCACTGCACACAAAGCTAGGAAAGCTTTGTCTGAGGACGAAAGAAAGGAAACGGCAGACTGACCGAGCAAGGAGTCAGACAAGGAGTCAGACAAATATCGTTCATGTTGATGGACTAGTAGACATCTTCAGATGTTATCTGTGCCTGTTCGATGTCCGACGCTTTGTAACGCGTTCTGTCAGGAGGAGAAATAGGGATAGCTCACAGATGAAGTTATTAGACAGACTCACGGAGGCGATTGGCATCTCACAACTTGCACTTTATTCCCCAGTCGAACTCGTGTAACTGTCTGTCACCCGTTCTACCATCCACATCTTTACTTGATAAACAAAAGTAGGATAAGAATGAGCATCAAACTGAAATAACCCGCATACGGGTGTTCGAGGTGCACATGATACAACACAGACTGCCGACGACAGTTCAACAGGGCGCGCGCAGCTCTTAAAGGGGCCACACCTTATTTCCACTCATTACAGCTTCCATCCTATTGAACAGGTACCGGTATAGAGGGCGGAAGGGATCAGGCCGTGAGTGCAGAGACGGCTCTGCGCGAGTGCTATTTACGACAGTAACGTTAAATACAAGTACTCCACAGCGACTCTAGGGGTCACTGTTTGACAAAAACGGAAAGCTGCCTAGTGTGCCTTTAAGCAGATTGAGAACATTTTGACCGTTCACATGTGTGTTTTCTGACAGTGAAGTTGCTCGTCAGCTCAGCTGATACAGAAGTGCAGTCGCTCGCGTCGAGTCTGAAACACCAGCCACGATTACACAGATCCAACACTCGCCCGTCACACTTTACAGTAAGGTTCATTAGTTAACATTAGTCAACTACCTCAGTTAACATCAACTAAGAATGAACAATACTTCTACAGCATTTATTAATCTTAGTTCTTATAAATTCCAACATTTACTAATACGCTATTAAAATCAAAGGTTGTGTTTGTTAACATTAGTTAATGCACTGTGAACTAACATGAACAATGAACAGCTTATTAACTGACATTAACAAAGATTAATAAATACAGTAACAAATGTATTGCTCATTGTTAGTTCATGTTAGTTAGTACATTAACTAATGTTAACTAATGAACCTTATTGTAAAGTGTTTCCGAGTCGTGGAAGCAGCTGATAGGGCACGACTGCTTCAGAAAATGTGTTTTATCTCACGTTTGCTTAGTACTTAGCTTGCTAACACTCATGGTTTGGTTTAGGGTTAATTTCCCCCTGTACAGCTGTGAGGCTTGAGAAATGCTGTTTGTATCTGAACACTGATGGCATAAAGCGAGCTATAGACTCGTGTGTGTGTGTGTGTGTGTGTGTGTGTGTGTGTGTGTGAGGGCTAGAGATAAGAGTCTATGAACTGGACAGTGGCGTTGTCATTATCCTCAGCTCTGAATGTATAAGCGTACGCCTATATTTGGAGGCCACGAAAAACCACGCTCTGCTTCACAAGTGGCGTTTATGTCTCATCTCTCCTCAGCCTATTCACAAATCAGCGGAGAGCTCTGCCAATCACAGGGGGCTGTTGTGTGCCTCAGATCTGCTGATGAAAGACACTTCAGGCCCGTTCTCGAACGGAGAGTAACGCTGCCAGCGATGGGTCTCGCTCCCGGAAGTTGCTCTTCATTTGCATAAAGTTAAACATATCTCAACTTTGTGTTGTTTCTGGACACGTCTACATCACTGTCGCATCACTGTCGCATCACTGTCGCATCACTGTCGCCTCACTGTCGCTCGTGTCGCCGGGAATCACCAGCTCTCCATTGAGATGAAAGGGATCATGTCGCTTTGTTGCCAGTGTGAACGCAGAATGAATGGAGAGTAGTTATGTAGCAGTTAATTAGGAACGATTAATCGCATCCAAAATAAAAGTTTGTGTTTACATAATAGATGTGTGTGTACTATATAAATACACACATATGCATGTAAATATGTAAGAAATATTTGCATGTATATATGTTTATACATAATTTATATTATATATAAATATAAATATTTTATATATTAATATCACATTTTTCTTAAATATATATGCATATGTGTGTATTTATATATGTACAGTACACACACATATATTATGTAAACACAAACTTTTATTTTGGATGCGATTAATCACGATTAATCATTACATTTGTATATATATAAGGCACTCTATGTCTCTTAGACCGGCAATGTTGTGTCTTTTCTGTCAAGAAACATGAAGCTCATTTGTAATGTGTTGTTTAAATGGAGCACTTATATTTCTCTGAGAGACCGTGGAAATGTTAATGATGATAGCAGTGTTGCGCACATCCTCATGAAGAATTCCCACAACTGTGACGGGATACAGCAACACATGCTGCATGTTTCACTGCTTTCATGCCTAAACTGCTGTCGGATATAATGCTGAACTTGGGAAATGTGCCAGGGGTTTTCTGTAAACCAGTTAGAGCTAATCGCTAAAGCTAATCGCTAAAAGCAGAGTACCATGAATCAGATGTACATTTAAACACTACTGTACAACTAAGGAAGAAATAATTGTCTTATAATACTGTTTCCCTTTAATTGTGTGAATCTCCCAAAAAATGTCCAGGTTGTATTTCACCCAAAAATTCTTCAAGAAAATGACACTTATTTTAGGATCTTTAACTTTGTTATGCTTTATGACAGTTATGATTTTTTTTTTTTTTTTTTTTTAACAGGAAAGAAGATATTTTGAAGAATTGGCCACATTTAGCGCGTTTCCATTACAGATTTGCGTTTTTTTTTCTAAATGTTGACAAAAAATTATTGCGCAATGACGGTGTTTCCATTAACCAATGTTATGCGACTGAAACTTCTTTTTTCCTCTCGCGATCAGTAAAATCATTCCAAAAACCATGGCCACGGACGTTGGTGGGTTTCTGTACTATATCCCAGCCACTGCACTGGCCATTATTATTAATCAAAGGTAGAGGTCGACCGATAGTGGATTTTACCGATAACGATAGTTAGGTTGGGCCATACTTGCCGATAACCGATTAATCAACCGATAGTTTTTAAAATTGATACTGGATAAAAACAAAACATAACACTCCAAGTAAAACAGTGCTGAACTTTATTATAAAAATAATAAAACTGTATTGAACCATGAAAACATGCTAAATTAAATAAATATATAATATGAATAAATATTGAAGTCAATAAAAGACAATCATTCAAACTGAAACAAAGAGTAATACTCTAAATAACAAATAAAACCAGTTACATTTAAAATGTAACTGTTAAACTGTTCTTTTTCAAGCCAACTTAATGAATAAAAAAGTAACAAAATTTGATCGGTATAATATTTGAGCAATACATTTGCACCTTGATCATTCATGTTAGTTTGATAGTGCATTAACTATGGTTAACAAATAAAAACCTTAATTTAAAAATGTATTAGTACATGTTAATTAACAAATAATGAACAATCCTTATACAGACGTTAATGTTACATATGGAATTTTATTGTAAGTGTTATCATTTCATGTAAACCCAAACAGTCATGCTTAAATATCTACAACGCCAGAGCATTGAAGTGACATAAATATTAAATGTATAGTCTCACACTTTTGCTTCTATTTTATAAAGACTTGATGATTATCTAATCAAAATAACAAAACACGTATTAAAGTGATGATGCAAAAATCGAATGCTTTTCTGATTTGTTTATACGTTTCTGTCGGCTGTATGAACATATCAGTTTGCTATCTTACGTCGACTCTCTAGCTTTAAATATGCAACTTCTCTGCATATTAAATGCATAAAAGTGACCAGTTGGATATAAACTAATGCAAATAGAGGTAACAATTGTGACATTAAACATTCGGGTCGGACTTACGTTTATTTTTGTCAGTTTTTTAACCGCTTGAGGTACTACTAATGTTAGCGTCCTCTCAGCCTTGAAGGCAAACAAACATACTGTTGTGCTGTTCTTTCTCTACTAATGCAGCATTTAGTCAACAAATTAATCACTTTATAATGATATGGAAAAATGTAGTGTATACATAGGCTACCTTTTAACTGTCGGTGCTTTAAACGCACATCTAATGTCAGCGCTCTCCACGCAGCGTGTGCTCTCTCAGTGCAGCACAGCATCACGTGTCGAAATAAACAACACGAGGCATCAGTGATTTTTATTACACCTCTAGAGGCCACTCTTGTACTGCATGATGCCAGCAGACCCTTCTCAGCTCTCTCTTACTGTGTAATGAATGACAGCGCGCGCTTCTCAGCTGCTCCAGCAACGGACGCAACCAGGAAAAACTATCGGTATGTATTTTTGCCGATAACGATAGTTCCACCAATCAACTATCGGTGCCGATTAATCGGCAAAACCGAAGAATCGGTCGACCTCTAATCAAAGGAGATGTGTGTGTGTTTTCCAAGCATTAATGGTAAGGAACGACCCTTATTATACTCGTGTGCGGCACATATGAGGTGTTTCTGGGTGTTTCTCCCTCAGATCTGCTTTCGAGGTCTTGATCGTGGCATTTATTTGAGGTTTAGAATCCATTATTCCTGCAATTCTTCTGTCTTATATGAGTTTAATAAAGAGCTCTGTCTCGTCTTCTGTCCAAACACACCGCGTCATCACGTCAGCTGACCTGGAAATGCGCAAAAACTGTTTCCATTGCAGATTTGCGAAATATTTATTTTTCGAACTGCCTGATAAACCTCCTCATGCGAACGGAAAACCTTTTTTGCGATAAATGGGAGTTTTTGCGCAATTGACGTGTTTCCATTGGCCGTATTTTCAATTCGCAATTTCAATTTGCGCAGTTTGAAGGGTAATGGAAACGCGGCTACTGACTTCCATATTGTTTTTTTCCATACTATGGAAGTTCACTCAACTGTTTGGTCACTCATTTCTTCAAAACATCTTCTTTGTGTTCAGCAGAATAGAGAAACTCATACAGGTTTGGAACAACTTGAGGGCGAGCAAATGATGAAACTATCTCTATATCTCTCTAAGACTGTAACGCAAGAGATATATTCATGAAATTTTAGGAGGCAAGGGTTCATCTTTATTTTAGTGTCCTTCACAATTAAGGACTGAGTAATATTAATAAACATCATGTACTTACTATTGGGTTAGGGTTTGATGAAGGGTTAGTTGCTCATAATTAACTTTAACTGCTATAGTACGACATGTAATAAGTGCAATAAGTTTAACCATGCACAATTTTATTTATTTTTTCCACGTAACTTCCTATTCTTGTGATTTTGCTGTGGATTATTATAGCGGAGACATTACTCTGGAGATTCAGCTGGTGTCATACGGCTGTGTCAGATATGCTGCACTTGTGAAGAGCTATTTAAGACACGTCCAGCGCTCGTTCCTGGAACTGAGGAAGATTTACTGCTGTGGATTTGCTCTGCTTTGATCCGGCGCAGTGCATTATGGGAGCTCTGTCATCACCGTCGTCATCACACTCATTAGTGCTGATGATTATATGCCATGTTTCCTGGAATAATGCCTTTTAGTGTCCTCAACGTATGGGGGAAAAGTGCACTTATGCAGGTCACTACAGTTTGAGGCAATACAATGACGTCCACAAGTTTTAGACCGCTAGTGAAAGGGTACCGCTAGTGCTAGAAGCGTATAGTAAAATTGTATTAATTTAAATCATATTATCAAGAAATTTTTATGAAAAGTGTAACCCCTTAACTGTCACCTGCCTATATATGGGCAACCTAAATTTACTTCACTATATTACAATTAAATCCTAATTTAATCATGACAAACTATATATTGTTGGAAAGGTCTAAGACTCCTTAATAGATATTTCAGATATTTGTTACAATTTATGCAGGAACAGAAATAGATGAATTTATGACAAGACCGCACCTCAAAAAATCTACATCATAACAGGCGTTTCTGGCGTTTGTCACAAAAAGTCAACGCACACACTTTTAATAATTGAAACTTTGGTTTTCATGCTAAAAGTTCATAATAAAACATTTAATCTAGTATTTGTCACTAAAAAAAAAATATATAAAATAATATTATCCTCTAAAAATTATAATATACATATTATCCTCTAAAATATAATATTATCTTTTTTATTTCCTTTTTTATTACATCACATGTTTGAGTAGTTATCATAAATTAGGTATCATTTGAAATCTTATGATCTCAGAATTCATCCTGTGAAAACTGTTTTGAAATTGGACATTGTGTTACCATAGAAACGGTACTCTAAATTATTTTATCAGGCTCCTCCCCTTTTGGGCGTCGTCATGTTTCATAATTTATGATCAAAATATTT